>CALNHX010002987.1:0-134568 GCA_940337035.1 Agriotes lineatus
CGGAATTAGTTGTGTAGAAAGGTCACAAATGTGAAGGCACTACTTCCAAACTCATAGAATGATTGTAAATATTTCCTAGCACTTAGATCTCACGTAAATTTTGATTTAGCTACTAATGTAATGTTAAGCAGCATGCTTGATATGATAATGCTCCTTCTATAAAGCCATAAAGTACTTTAAATGTGGGCTTCCATTTGAGAAATAGATGAGTTATTCGTATAGCGTTTAATGTGTCACTATTAGCTGTAAAGTCACATCTAATACGCAGAAGTTTATGTGCTACAAATTATACGGAATTAGCCGTGTAGGAAGAACACAATTGCGAAGGCACTACTTCCGAAGCGTTTAATGTGCCACTATTAGCTGTAAAATCACATCTGAAATGCAGGAAAAGTTTATGTGCTGGAAATTATACGGAATTAGTCGTGTGGAAAAAACACAATTGGGAAGGAACTACTTCCAAACTCATACAACGATTGTAAATACTACCTAGCACTCAGATATCACACAAAATTTGATTTAGCTACAAATGCAATGTAAAGCAGCATGCATGATATAATAATACTCCTTCTATAAAGCCATAAAGTACTTTAAATGTGGGCTTTCATTTTAGAAATAGCGGAGTTATTCGTATAGCGTTTAATGTGTCACTATTTGCTGCAAAGTCACATCTAATATGCAGGAGAAGTTTATGTGCTGGAAATTATACGGAATTAGCCCTGTAGGAACAACACAATTGCGAAGACACTACTTTCGAACTCATAGAATGATTGTAAATACTTCCTAGTACTCAGATATCACGCAAAGTTTGATTTAGCAAGAATGTAATGTTAAGCAACATGCACGATATATATATATATATATTGTAATTCTATAACGCCATAAAGAATTTTAATTGTGGCTTCATTTTAGAAATAGCGGAGTTATTCGTATAGCGTTTAATGAGCCACTATAAGCTGTAAAATTACATCTAATATGCAGGAGAAGTTTATGTGCTGGAAATTATACGGAATTAGCCCTGTAGGAACAACACAATTGCGAAGACACTACTTCGAACACAGAATGATTGTAAATACTTCCTGGTACTCAGATATCACGCAAAGTTTGATTTAGCTAGAATGTAATGTTAAGCAGCATGCATGATATGATAATGCTCCTTCTATAAAGCCATAAAGTACTTTAAATGTAGGTTTCCATTTTAGAAATAGCGGAATAATTCGTACAGCGTTTAATGTGCCACAAATTATACGGAATTAGTCGTGTGGAAAGAACACAATTGCGAAGACACTTCTTCCAAACTCATACAACGATTGTAAATACTACCTAGCACTCAGATATCACACAAAATTTGATTTAGCAAGAATGTAATGTTAAGCAGCATGCATGATATAATAATACTTCTTCTATTACGCCATAAAGAACTTAACATGCGGGCTTACGTCTTAAAAGTAGCGGAGTATATTCGTATAGCGTTTAATGTGTCACTATTACCTGTAAAGTCACACCTAATATGCAGGAGAAGTTTATGTGTTCGAAATTTTACAGAATTAGTTGTTTGGAAGAACACCATTGGAAAGGCACTACTTACGACCTCATAGAATGATTGTATATACTTTCTAGACTCAGAGCTCACGTAAAATTTGATTTAGCTACTAATGTAATGTTAAGCTAAATGCATTATATAATAATACTACTTCTATAACGTCATAAAGTACTTTAAATGTGGGCTTACATTTTAGAAATACCGGAGTTATTCGTATAGCGTCTAATGTGTCACTATTACCTGTAAAGTCACACCTAATATGCTAGCGAAGTTTATGTGCTGGAAATTATACGGAATTAGTCGTTTAGAAAGGACACAATTGCAAAGGCAAAACTTAGGACCTCATAGAATGATTGTATATACTTTCTAGACTCAGATCTCACGTAAAATTTGATTTAGCTACTAATGAAATGTTAAGCAACATGCATGATATGATAATGCTCCTTCTATAAAGCCATAAAGTACTTTACATGTGGGCTTCCATTTTAGAAATAGCGGAGTTACTCGTATAGCGTTTAATGTGTCACTATGAGCTGTAAAGTCACTTCTAATACGCAGAAGTTTATGTGCTAGAAATTATACGGAATTAGCCGTGTAGGAAGGACACAATTGCGAAGACACTTCTTCCAAACTCATACAGCGATTGTAAATACTTCCTAGCACTCAGTTATTACGCAAAATTTGATTTAGCTACAAATGCAATGTTAAGCAGCATGCATGATATAATAATACTCCTTCTATAACGCCATAAAGTACTTTAAATGTGGGCTTTCATTTTAGAAATAGCGGAGTTATTCGTATAGCGTTTAATTTGCCACTATAAGCTGTAAAATCACATCGAATATGCAAGAGAAGTTTATGTGCTAGAAATTATACGGAATTAGTAGCTTAGGAAGGACACAATTGCAAAGGCACTACTTACGAACTCATAGAATGATTGTAAATCCCTCCTAGTACTTAGAAATCACACAGAGTTTGATTTTGCTGAGAATGCAATTTTAGGCTCCAAGCGCCTTATAATAATACTGTTTCTATAATGCAAAAAAGTACGTTAAATGTGGGCTTCCGTTTTAAAATTAGCGGAATATATTCGTATAGCGTTTAATGTATCATTATTAGTTGTAAAATTACATCTAATATGCAGGAAAAGTTTATGTGCTGGAAATAATAAGGAATTAGTCATTTAGATAGGACACAATTGCAAAGGCAACTCCCGAGCTCATAGAATGATTGCATATACCTTCTAGCACTCAAATATCACCAAAAATTTGATTTAGCTACGAATGTAATGTTAAGCAGCATGCATAATATAATAATACTCCTCCTATAACGCCATAAAGTACTTTAAATGTAGAGTTTCATTTTAGAAATGGCGGAGTATATTCGTATAGCGTTTAGTGTATCACTATTAGCTGTAAAGTCACATCTAATATGCAAGAGAAGTTTATATGCTCGAAATGATACAAAGTTAATCGTTTTGAAAGAACACAATTGCGAAGACCATACTTCCGAACTTAGAGAATGATTGTAAATACCTTCTAACACTCAGATATCACTCAAAATTTGATTCAGGTACGAATGTAATGTTAAGCAGCATGCATGATATGGTAATATTCCTTCTATAATGCCATAAAGTACTTTAAATATGGGCTTTTATTTTAGAAATAGCGGAGTTATTCGTATAGCGTTTTATGTGTTATTATTGGCTGTAAAGTTACACCTAATTTGCAGGAGAAGTTTATGTACCGGAAATTATACGGAATTAGTCGTATAAAAAGGACACAATTGCGAAGGCACAACTTGCGATCTTATAGAATGATTGTAAATACTTTCTAGACTCAGATATCACGTAAAATTAGATTTAGCTACAAATGTAATTTGAATCAGCATGCATAATATAATAATACTCCTTCTATAACGCCATAAAGTACTTAACATAGGGGCATACGTTTTAAAAGTAACGAAGTACATTCGTATAGCGTTTAATGTGTCACTATTAGCTGTAAGGTCACATCTAATATGAGGGAGAAGTTTATTGCTCAAAATTATACGAAATTAGTCGTTTTGAAAGAACACAATTGCGAAGGTACTACTTCCGAGATCAAAGAATGATTGTACATGTTTCTTAGTACACAGATATTACGCAAAATTTGATTTAGCTACGAATGTAATGTTAAGCGGCATGCATGATATGATAATACTCCTACTATAACGCCATAAAGTACTTTAAATGTGGGCTTCCATATTAGAAATAACGGAGTTATTCGTATAGCGTTTAATGTGTCACTATTAGCTGTAAAGTCTCATCTAATATGCAGGAGAAATTTATGTGCTGAAGATTATACGGAATTAGTTGTGTAGGAAGGTCACAAATGTGAAGGCACTACTTCCGAACTCATAGAATGATTGTAAATATTTCCTAGCACTCAGATCTCACGTAAATTTTAATTTAGCTACTAATGTAATGTTAAGCAGCATGCATGATATAATAATACTCCTTCTATTACGCCATAAAGAACTTAATATGCGGGCTTACGTCTTAAAAGTAGCGGAGTATATTCGTATAGCGTTTAATGTGTCACTATTACCTGTAAAGTCACACCTAATATGCAGGAGAAGTTTATGTGTTCGAAATTTTACAGATTTAGTTGTTTGGAAGAACACCATTGCAAAGGCACTACTTACGACCTCATAGAATAATTGTATATACTTTCTAGACTCAGAGCTCACGTAAAATTTGATTTAGCTACTAATGTAATGTTAAGCTAAATGCATTATATAATAATACTACTTCTATAACGTCATAAAGTACTTTAAATGTGGGCTTACATTTTAGAAATACCGGAGTTATTCGTATAGCGTCTAATGTGTCACTATTACCTGTAAACTCACACCTAATATGCAAGCGAAGTTTATGTGCTGGAAATTATACGGAATTAGTCGTTTAGAAAGGACACAATTGCAAAGGCAAAACTTAGGACCTCATAGAATGATTGTATATACTTTCTAGACTCAGATCTCACGTAAAATTTGATTTAGCTACTAATGAAATCTTAAGCAACATGCATGATATGATAATACTCCTTCTATAACGTCGTAAAGTACTTTAAATGTGGGCTTCCATTTTAGAAATAGCGGAGTTATTCGTATAGCGTTTAATGTATCACTATTAGCTGTAAAGTCACATCTAATATGCACGAGAAATTTTTGTGCTGAAGATTATTCGGAATTAGTTGTGTAGAAAGGTCACAAATGTGAAGGCACTACTTCCAAACTCATAGAATGATTGTAAATATTTCCTAGCACTTAGATCTCACGTAAATTTTGATTTAGCTACTAATGTAATGTTAAGCAGCATGCTTGATATGATAATGCTCCTTCTATAAAGCCATAAAGTACTTTAAATGTGGGCTTCCATTTGAGAAATAGATGAGTTATTCGTATAGCGTTTAATGTGTCACTATTAGCTGTAAAGTCACATCTAATACGCAGAAGTTTATGTGCTACAAATTATACGGAATTAGCCGTGTAGGAAGAACACAATTGCGAAGGCACTACTTCCGAAGCGTTTAATGTGCCACTATTAGCTGTAAAATCACATCTGAAATGCAGGAAAAGTTTATGTGCTGGAAATTATACGGAATTAGTCGTGTGGAAAAAACACAATTGGGAAGGAACTACTTCCAAACTCATACAACGATTGTAAATACTACCTAGCACTCAGATATCACACAAAATTTGATTTAGCTACAAATGCAATGTAAAGCAGCATGCATGATATAATAATACTCCTTCTATAAAGCCATAAAGTACTTTAAATGTGGGCTTTCATTTTAGAAATAGCGGAGTTATTCGTATAGCGTTTAATGTGTCACTATTTGCTGCAAAGTCACATCTAATATGCAGGAGAAGTTTATGTGCTGGAAATTATACGGAATTAGCCCTGTAGGAACAACACAATTGCGAAGACACTACTTTCGAACTCATAGAATGATTGTAAATACTTCCTAGTACTCAGATATCACGCAAAGTTTGATTTAGCAAGAATGTAATGTTAAGCAACATGCACGATATATATATATATATATTGTAATTCTATAACGCCATAAAGAATTTTAATTGTGGCTTCATTTTAGAAATAGCGGAGTTATTCGTATAGCGTTTAATGAGCCACTATAAGCTGTAAAATTACATCTAATATGCAGGAGAAGTTTATGTGCTGGAAATTATACGGAATTAGCCCTGTAGGAACAACACAATTGCGAAGACACTACTTCGAACACAGAATGATTGTAAATACTTCCTGGTACTCAGATATCACGCAAAGTTTGATTTAGCTAGAATGTAATGTTAAGCAGCATGCATGATATGATAATGCTCCTTCTATAAAGCCATAAAGTACTTTAAATGTAGGTTTCCATTTTAGAAATAGCGGAATAATTCGTACAGCGTTTAATGTGCCACAAATTATACGGAATTAGTCGTGTGGAAAGAACACAATTGCGAAGACACTTCTTCCAAACTCATACAACGATTGTAAATACTACCTAGCACTCAGATATCACACAAAATTTGATTTAGCAAGAATGTAATGTTAAGCAGCATGCATGATATAATAATACTTCTTCTATTACGCCATAAAGAACTTAACATGCGGGCTTACGTCTTAAAAGTAGCGGAGTATATTCGTATAGCGTTTAATGTGTCACTATTACCTGTAAAGTCACACCTAATATGCAGGAGAAGTTTATGTGTTCGAAATTTTACAGAATTAGTTGTTTGGAAGAACACCATTGGAAAGGCACTACTTACGACCTCATAGAATGATTGTATATACTTTCTAGACTCAGAGCTCACGTAAAATTTGATTTAGCTACTAATGTAATGTTAAGCTAAATGCATTATATAATAATACTACTTCTATAACGTCATAAAGTACTTTAAATGTGGGCTTACATTTTAGAAATACCGGAGTTATTCGTATAGCGTCTAATGTGTCACTATTACCTGTAAAGTCACACCTAATATGCTAGCGAAGTTTATGTGCTGGAAATTATACGGAATTAGTCGTTTAGAAAGGACACAATTGCAAAGGCAAAACTTAGGACCTCATAGAATGATTGTATATACTTTCTAGACTCAGATCTCACGTAAAATTTGATTTAGCTACTAATGAAATGTTAAGCAACATGCATGATATGATAATGCTCCTTCTATAAAGCCATAAAGTACTTTACATGTGGGCTTCCATTTTAGAAATAGCGGAGTTACTCGTATAGCGTTTAATGTGTCACTATGAGCTGTAAAGTCACTTCTAATACGCAGAAGTTTATGTGCTAGAAATTATACGGAATTAGCCGTGTAGGAAGGACACAATTGCGAAGACACTTCTTCCAAACTCATACAGCGATTGTAAATACTTCCTAGCACTCAGTTATTACGCAAAATTTGATTTAGCTACAAATGCAATGTTAAGCAGCATGCATGATATAATAATACTCCTTCTATAACGCCATAAAGTACTTTAAATGTGGGCTTTCATTTTAGAAATAGCGGAGTTATTCGTATAGCGTTTAATTTGCCACTATAAGCTGTAAAATCACATCGAATATGCAAGAGAAGTTTATGTGCTAGAAATTATACGGAATTAGTAGCTTAGGAAGGACACAATTGCAAAGGCACTACTTACGAACTCATAGAATGATTGTAAATCCCTCCTAGTACTTAGAAATCACACAGAGTTTGATTTTGCTGAGAATGCAATTTTAGGCTCCAAGCGCCTTATAATAATACTGTTTCTATAATGCAAAAAAGTACGTTAAATGTGGGCTTCCGTTTTAAAATTAGCGGAATATATTCGTATAGCGTTTAATGTATCATTATTAGTTGTAAAATTACATCTAATATGCAGGAAAAGTTTATGTGCTGGAAATAATAAGGAATTAGTCATTTAGATAGGACACAATTGCAAAGGCAACTCCCGAGCTCATAGAATGATTGCATATACCTTCTAGCACTCAAATATCACCAAAAATTTGATTTAGCTACGAATGTAATGTTAAGCAGCATGCATAATATAATAATACTCCTCCTATAACGCCATAAAGTACTTTAAATGTAGAGTTTCATTTTAGAAATGGCGGAGTATATTCGTATAGCGTTTAGTGTATCACTATTAGCTGTAAAGTCACATCTAATATGCAAGAGAAGTTTATATGCTCGAAATGATACAAAGTTAATCGTTTTGAAAGAACACAATTGCGAAGACCATACTTCCGAACTTAGAGAATGATTGTAAATACCTTCTAACACTCAGATATCACTCAAAATTTGATTCAGGTACGAATGTAATGTTAAGCAGCATGCATGATATGGTAATATTCCTTCTATAATGCCATAAAGTACTTTAAATATGGGCTTTTATTTTAGAAATAGCGGAGTTATTCGTATAGCGTTTTATGTGTTATTATTGGCTGTAAAGTTACACCTAATTTGCAGGAGAAGTTTATGTACCGGAAATTATACGGAATTAGTCGTATAAAAAGGACACAATTGCGAAGGCACAACTTGCGATCTTATAGAATGATTGTAAATACTTTCTAGACTCAGATATCACGTAAAATTAGATTTAGCTACAAATGTAATTTGAATCAGCATGCATAATATAATAATACTCCTTCTATAACGCCATAAAGTACTTTACATAGGGGCATACGTTTTAAAAGTAACGGAGTACATTCGTATAGCGTTTAATGTGTCACTATTAGCTGTAAGGTCACATCTAATATGAGGGAGAAGTTTATTGCTCAAAATTATACGAAATTAGTCGTTTTGAAAAAACACAATTGCGAAGGTACTACTTCCGAGATCAAAGAATGATTGTAAATGTTTCTTAGTACACAGATATTACGCAAAATTTGATTTAGCTACGAATGTAATGTTAAGCGGCATGCATGATAGATAATACTCCTTCTATAACGCCATAAAGTACTTTAAATGTGGGCTTCCATATTAGAAATAGCGGAGTTATTCGTATAGCGTTTAATGTGTCACTATTAGCTGTAAAGTCTCATCTAATATGCAGGAGAAATTTATGTGCTGAAGATACGGAATTAGTTGTGTAGGAAGGTCACAAATGTGAAGGCACTACTTCCGAACTCATAGAATGATTGTAAATATTTCCTAGCACTCAGATCTCACGTAAATTTTAATTTAGCTACTAATGTAATGTTAAGCAGCATGCATGATATAATAATACTCCTTCTATTACGCCATAAAGAACTTAACATGCGGGCTTACGTCTTAAAAGTAGCGGAGTATATTCGTATAGCGTTTAATGTGTCACTATTACCTGTAAAGTCACACCTAATATGCAGGAGAAGTTTATGTGTTCGAAATTTTACAGAATTAGTTGTTTGGAAGAACACCATTGCAAAGGCACTACTTACGACCTCATAGAATGATTGTATATACTTTCTAGACTCAGAGCTCACGTAAAATTTGATTTAGCTACTAATGTAATGTTAAGCTAAATGCATTATATAATAATACTACTTCTATAACGTCATAAAGTACTTTAAATGTGGGCTTCCATTTTAGAAATAGCGGAGTTATTCGTATAGCGTTTAATGTATCACTATTAGCTGTAAAGTCACATCTAATATGCACGAGAAATTATTGTGCTGAAGATTATTCGGAATTAGTCGTGTGGAAAAAACACAATTGGGAAGGAACTACTTCCAAACTCATACAACGATTGTAAATACTACCTAGCACTCAGATATCACACAAAATTTGATTTAGCTACAAATGCAATGTAAAGCAGCATGCATGATATAATAATACTCCTTCTATAAAGCCATAAAGTATTTTTTTGCACTCATGATTTCAAAATTCATATTTCCCGGTCATTCCCGATGCGCCGAAAATGACTTTTCCCGCACCGGGGTGTTTTTTACTTTCCCACAAAAACTATGGCAATTGTGTGTTCCAGGGGCGCTGTAAACGTCAACAAAAGCTAACAGGTGCTAGGATACGTATAAAAATTTAGTAATTTGTGCTGCCAACTCAGTAAAGTTGTAAAACACTAAATAATATTTTTTTAACTTTTTCAAATATTTTGAGTTATTCGTTACAAAAAACATTGTACCTACCTCTTTCGGGAAGAATTTTCCCGAATTCGCACTACATGCAGCACTCCCTTCGGTCGTGCTGCAAACAAAGTGCTCATTCGGGAAAATTAACTTCCCGAACTTGTTAGGTAAATAACTATAAATGTTGGCTTTCATTTTAGAAATAGCGGAGTTATTCGTATAGCGTTTAATGTGTCACTATTTGCTGCAAAGTCACATCTAATATGCAGGAGAAGTTTATGTTCTGGAAATTATAAGGAATTAGTGGTTTAGATAGGACACAATTGCAAAGGCACTACTCCCGAGATCATAGAATGATTGTTATTACTTTCTAGCACTCAGATATCATTCACAGTTTGATTTAGCTACGAATGTAATGTTAAGCAACATGCATGATATAATAATTGTAATTCTATAACGGCATAAAGAATTTTAATTGTGGGCTTCCATTTTAGAAATAGCGGAGTTATTCGTATAGCATTTAATGAACCACCATTATCTGTAAAATCACATCTAATATGCAGGAAAAGTTTATGTGCTAGAAATTATACGGAATTAGCCGTGTAGGAAGGACACAATTGCGAAAGCACTACTTTCGAACTCATAGAATGATTGTAAATACTTCCTAGTACTCAGATATCACGCAAAGTTTGATTTAGCGAGAATGTAATGTTAAGCAGCATGCATGATATAATAATACTCCTTCTATAACGCCATAAAGTACTTTAAATGTGGGTTTCCATTTTAGAAATAGCGGAATAATTTGTATAGCGCTTAATATGCCACTATTGGCTTTTTCTTTTTTTTTTCAAAGACCACATGGGCCACTTATATTAACTGGTAAAAAACATTACATTTCATTTGAGGGTTCCTAACATCCCTCGCGCCTTAAAGAATTCTTTTTGAAATAAACTTAGCTATACATTTACGGATTAGAAATAAACTTAACATAAGTTACAAAGTACAAGTACGTCACAAACATATACTTATACACTTATTTGATTCTGAGTTCCTTAGACAGAAGAATTTATAGATGGAAATGGAAACCTTCTCGGGATTGTAGCAGCTATAAACCCTTGTAAACAGCAGAGATGTCATCCCCGCAGGGTCTTGGTTTCTTCTCGAACAAGGAGCAAGCTCAAAGTCCTTGAAATTTCAGAAGATATCATATCCGCAGGGTCTTCTCGGGCGAGATGACTTTTCAAGCCTCTGCTTACTAGTAGAGATGCAGGACTTTATGTGTGGGCCCATAGAGCAAACGGTGCCAGGAGCTCGAGTTCGTCTTGGTCGGATAAAGCGTTAAGTAGGTCGGACATGCTGTTTGGAAGCGGACCTATTTTAAAGATTAGGTCTTCTCTGCTTTCGTCGTAGAGAGGACACCGTCGAATACGATGGATTGGATCGTCAATTGTACTGCACGCAGCGCACCGCTCGTCTTCAGTTTTGCCTATTCGCACCATGTGCGAATGGAAATTTCCGTGCCCAGTAAGGACTTGCATTGCCTACTTACTGAGTGTTCTGCGGTTCCACCGCGAGATCTCTGGTATAAATTGGAAAGTTTTTCGATCTTTACTGGATTGTTGCCACATTTCTTGCCATGTTGTCATTGTTATATCACGAAGGCGAGTGGCCAGTTGGGCCTTTGAGTACGCCCCGTTAAGAATTACTTCGTTGCAGTGGACTGCATTATTGCCGTGTTTTAGTAGAATTTTGGAGTAGATTTCTGATGCAACAAGTTGAAGAGGAGGTTCGCCAGCCAAAACACCTGCAGCCTCGGCTGATGTAGACATATAACTTCCGATGATCGCCCTGCAGCAGATGCCATGCAAGCTTCGTAGCTTATTCTTGATAACAAACTTCTCGAGGGCGTGTCCCCATATCTCTATGGCATAGGTGATGATTGGAATGATTGCATGGCGATATATGACAAGGAGTGCATCTGGAACTTGACCCCAGTTGGAGCGGACGCTTCTTATTAGAGAAAAAAAGATTTGCTTCGCTCTTTCGATTGTTCTTGTAACACGGGCCGTGTAGAGTAAACCCTCAGAGAGGGTGACTCCTAGATATTTGGTTGTTGTCTGCCGTTTTAGAGATACCGCACCCAGCTTGAAGATAAGATTTCTTTGGAGCTTGCCTTTTAGGAAAATGTAAGAAGTTTTTGTGGTGGAAATAGAGAGCTTTGAATTTGTTGCCCATTCCTGAATTAGGCGCAACGCACCATTAGCAGTCGATTCGAGTTCGGCTCTTGATGAAGCTTCGATTAGAAGAGTAATATCGTCTGCGTAAGCGATGATCTTGGAATGTGGAGGAAGTTGTTTGTTGAGTAGGACGTCCATCACGATATTCCAGGTTAGTGGACCCAGCACTGCACCCTGCGGGCTCCCCTTGGAGAGACGTTTTGTAACCACTTCGTATTTGGATCGCAGTTCGACAGTTCGGTTTGTGAGATAGCTTTGCATCAGTTTGATCAGCTGGTTTGGGTAGCCAGCATTGCACATTTCTTGCAGAAGGATGTTCCATTCGAGATTATCAAAGGCACCAGCGATGTCGATCATCACCGCTGCTACATAACGCTGCGTACTGTCTTGCACGAAGGTTGTCAGTGTTTTGAGAGCAGTGCAGGTGGATTTTCCTTTCCGGAAGCCATGCTGGATCTCGGAATGGATGGTGTGTTCTGGATGAGATTCGTAGAGTTTAAGGCGGAAAAGACGTTCTAGAGTTTTTCCCAGGACGGGTAATAGAGTGATTGGTCTGAACTTCTTAACACTCATCAAGGCTTGATCTGTCGCTTTCGGAATAAGTGTTAGACTCCCATGCTTCCACACTTTTGGAAAGTAGGAAAGTTTTAGGCAGTCGTTGAAAAGACGGAGAAGATAATCGGAAATTGCAGGAAAGCAGAGTTGTAGGATGAGCCCGGGGAGTGAATCAGGACCCGGCGCCTTTCTCTCATTTTTCGAGAAGATTGCTTCCTGGAGCTGCTCCGCCGAGAAGTCTTCGACGTCAACCCGTGCTTTTTGGATTGGGATCATTACCTCTTCCGAATCCGGGAGAAGAGTGTTGAGGATGGTTTGGAGCGTTGTGCGGGTGTTAGTCGAATATACGTCTCCAGATTTAACGGTCGAAAGAGATGCTATCGCTTTAGTTTTGTTGGTGGCCAGTTTGTACACCATTCCCCAAGGAGATGCGGTGAGATTAGTTTGCACGTAGGACTTCCATGCTGCTTTCTTTGAGTTTACAAGCTCAGTCTTGAATGTTGCCAGTTTTTCTTGGTATCGGGCCCACAGGATTCTTCTATCCTCTGGAAATCTGCATCTCTGAAAGAGCCTCCTGCTCGACCTCACCGCGCTTCTCAGCTTTTTGAGTTTGTCGGTCCACCAAAGTTCTCGGACACTGCCTGGTTTGGTAGTCTGCAGGACATGATCGCACAGGGCACACAAGGATTTGTTAAACTTTTCGACTCTTTCCTCCAAAGCCTGCTCCCCGGGGACCCATAGCTCTTCCCGCTCCAATTTGATCATCATTCTGAGGGAGTTGTCGATCAGCTTTTTCGTACTGATATTCTTTAAGTGGTATCTCTTGTCGTAAAAAGGTTCATCGGTACTTGAAGTTTGTATGTTAAAAGTTATAGCGTTGTGGTCGCTCTGGATTAAATCTTCATTGATGCACCAGTTTGTGATGTGGCCGACACTATTAGCTGTAAAATCACATGTGAAATGCAGGAAAAGTTTATGTGCTGGAAATTATACGGAATTAGTTGTGTGGAAAGAACACGCAAAATTTAATTTAGCTACGAATGCAATGTCAAGCTGAATGCATGATATAATAATACTTTTTGTATAACGTCATAAAATACTTTTACGTTTAGAGTGTCACTATTAGCTGTAAAGTTACATTAAATATGCAGGAGAAGTTTATGTGCTGGTAATTATACGGAATTAGTCGTTTAGGAAGGACACAATTGCAAAGGTACAACTTCCGACCTAATAGAATGACTGTAAATACTTCCTAGCACTCAGATATCAGGCAAAATTTTATTTAGCTTCGAATGCAATGTTAAGCAGCATGCATGATATGATAATACTTCTCCTATAACGCCATAAAGTACTTTAAATGTGGGCTTCCGTTTTTGAAATAGCGGAGTACACTCGTATAGCGTTTAGTGTGTCGCTATAATCTGTAAAGTCACATGTAATATGTAGAAGAAGTCTATTTGCTCGAAATTATACGGAATTAGTCGGTTTAAAAGGTCACAATTGCGAAGGCACTACTTTCGAGCTCATAGAATGATTGTAAGTACTTTCTAACACTCAGATATCACGCAAAATTTAATTTAGCTACAAATGTAATTTTAAGCAGCATGCATGATATAATAATACTCTTTTGTAACGTCATAAAGTACTTTAAATGTAGGCTTCCATTTTAGAAATAGCGGAGTTATTCGTATAGCGTTTAATGTGCCACTATTAGCTGTAAAATTACATCTAATATGCAGGAGAAGTTTGTGTGCTGGAAATTATACGGAATTATTTGTTTAAGAAAGACACAATTGCGAAGGCACTACTCCCGAACTTATAAAATGATTGTAAATACCTTCTAGCACTCAGCAACCACACAAAATTTGTTTTAGCTACGAATGTAATGTTAAGCAGCATGCATGATATAATAATACTCATTCTATAACGCCATAAAGTACTTTAAATGTGGGCTTTCATTTTAGAAAAAGCGGAATTATTCGTATAGCGTTTAATGTGCCACTATAAGCTGTAAAATCACAACTAATATACCGGAGAAGTTTATGTGCTAAAAATTATTCGGAATTGGTCGTTGAGGAAGGACACAATTGCGAAGGCACTACATCCGAACTCATAGAATGATTGTAAATACTTTCTAGCACCCAAATATCAGGCAAAATTTGATTTAGCTACAAATGCAATGTTAAGCAGCAAGCATGATATGATAATACTTCTCCTATAACGCCGGAAAGCACTTTAAATGAGGGTTTCCAATTTAGAAATAGCGAAGTTATTCGTATAGAGTTTAGTGTGTCACTATTATCTGTAAAGTCACATGTAATATGTAGAAGAAGTCTATTTGCTCGAAATTATACGGAATTAGTCGTTTTGAAAGGACACAATTGCGAAGGTAATACTTTCGAGCTCATTGATTGATTGTAAATACTTTCTAACACCCAGATATCACTTAAAATTTGATTTAGCTACGAATGTAATGTTAAACAGCATGCATGATATAATAATACTCCTTCTGCAAGGTCATAAAGTACTTTAAATGTAGGCTTCCATTTTAAAAAAAGCGGAGTTATTTGTATAGCGATTAATGTGCCACTATTAGCTGTAAAACTACATCTAAAATGCAGGAGAAGTTTATGTGCTATAAATTAAACGGAATTATTTGTTTAAGAAGGACACAATTGCGAAGGCACTACTTCCAAACTTATAGAATGATTGTAAATACCTTCTAGCACTCAGCTACCACACAAAATTTGTTTTAGCTTCGAATGTAATGTTAAGCAGCATGCATGATATAATAATACTCATTCTATAACGCCATAAAGTACTTTAAATGTGGGCTTTCATTTTAGAAATAGCGGAGTTATTCGTATAGCGTTTAATGTGCCACTATAAGCTGTAAAATCACATCTAATATACCGGAGAAGTTTATGTGCTAAAAATTATTCGGAATTGGTCGTTGAGGAAGGACACAATTACGAAGGCACTACTTCCAAACTTATAGAATGATTGTAAATACCTTCTAGCACTCAGATATCACACAAAATTTAATTTAGCTACGAATCTAATGTTAATCAGCATGCAAGATATAATAATACTTCTTCTATAACGCCATAAAGTACTTTAAATGTGGTCTTTTATTTTATAAATAGCGGAGTTATTCGTATAGCGTTTAATTTGCCACTATAAGCTGTAAAATCACATCTAATATGCAGGAGACGTTTATGTGCTAGAAATTATACGGAATTGGTCGTTTAGGAAGGACACAATTGCGAAGGCACAACTTACGACCTCATAGAATGATTGTAAATACTTTCTAGCACTCAGATATCACACAAAATTTGATTTAGCTACGAATCTAATGTTAAGCAGTCGATTCGAGTTCGGCTCTTGATGAAGCTTCGATTAGAAGAGTAATATCGTCTGCGTAAGCGATGATCTTGGAATGTTGAGGAAGTTGTTTGTTGAGTAGGACGTCCATCACGATATTCCAGGTTAGTGGACCCAGCACTACACCCTGCGGGCTCCCCTTGGAGAGACGTTTTGTAACCACTTCGTATTTGGATCGCAGTTCGACAGCTCGGTTTGTGAGATAGCTTTGCATCAGTTTGATCAGCTGGTTTGGGTAGCCAGCATTGCACATTTCTTGCAGAAGGATGTTCCATTCGAGATTATCAAAGGCACCAGCGATGTCGATCATCACCGCTGCGTACTGTCTTGCACGAAGCTTGTCAGTGTTTTGAGAGCAGTGCAAGTGGATTTTCCTTTCCGGAAGCCATGCTGGTTCTCGGAATGGATGGTGTGTTCTGGATGAGATTCGTAGAGTTTAAGGCGGAAAAGACGTTCTAGAGTTTTTCCCAGGACGGGTAATAGAGTGATTGGTCTGAACTTCTTAACACTCATCGGGGCTTGATCTGTCGCTTTCGGAATAAGTGTTAAACGCCCATGCTTCCACACTTTTGGAAAGTAGGAAAGTTTTAGGCAGTCGTTGAAAAGACGGAGAAGATAATCGGAAATTGCAGGAAATCAGAGTTGTAGGATGAGCCCGGGGAGTGAATCAGGACCCGGCGCCTTTCTCCCATTTTGCGAGAAGATTGCTTCCTGGAGCTGCTCCGCCGAGAAGTCTTCGACGTCAACCCGTGCTTTTTGGATTGGGATCATTACCTCTTCCGAATCCGGGAGAAGAGTGTTGAGGATGGTTTGGAGCGTTGTGCGGGTGTTAGTCGAATATACGTCTCCAGATTTAACGGGCGAAAAAGATGCTATCGCTTTAGTTTTGTTGGTGGCCAGTTTGTACACCATTCCCCAAGGAGATGCGGTGAGATTAGTTTGCACGTAGGACTTCCATGCTGCTTTCTTCGAGTTTACAAGCTCAGTCTTGAATGTTGCCAGTTTTTCTTGGTATCGGGCCCACAGAATTCTTCTATCCTCTGGAAATCTGCATCTCTGAAAGAGCCTCTTGCTCGACCTCACCACGCTTCTCAGCTTTTTGAGTTTGTCGGTCCACCAAAGTTCTAGGACACTGCCTGGTTTGGTAGTCTGCAGGACTTGATCGCACAGGGCACACAAGGATTTGTTAAACTTTTCGGCTCTTTCCTCCAAAGCCTGCTCCGCGGGGACCCATAGCTCTTCCCGCTCCAATTTGATCATCATTCTAAAGGCGTTGTTGATCAGCTTTTTCGTATTGATATTCTTTAAGTGGTATCTCTTGTCGTAAAAAGGTTCATCGGTACTTGAAGTTTGTATGTTAAAAGTTATAGCGTTGTGGTTGCTCTGGATTAAATCTTCATTGATGCACCAGTTTGTGATGTGGCCGACACTATTAGCTGTAAAATCACATCTGAAATACAGGAAAAGTTTATGTGCTGGAAATTATACGGAATTAGTTGTGTGGAAAGAACACAATTGCGAAGGCACTACTTCCAAACTCATACAACGATTGTAAATACTTCCTAGCACTCAGATATCAGGCAAAATTTTATTTAGCTTCGAATGCAATGTTAAGCAATATGCATTATATAATAATACTCTTTCTGTAACGCCATAAAGAACTTTAAATGTGGGCTTCCACTTTAGAAATAGCGGAGTATATTCGTATAGCATTTAATGTGTCACTATTAGCTTAAAGTCACATCTAATATGTATGAGAAGTTTATGTGCTCGAAATTATACGTAATTAGTCGATTAGGAAGGACACAATTGCGAAGGCACAACTTCCGACCTCATAGAATGATTGTAAATAATTTCTAGCACCCAGATATCAGGCAAAATTTGATTTAGCTACGAATGCAATGTTAAGCAGCATGCATGATATGATAATACTTCTCCTATAACGCCGTAAAGTACTTTAAATGTGGGCTTCCGTTTTTGAAATAGCGGAGTACACTCGTATAGCGTTTAGTGTGTCACTATTATCTGTAAAGTCACATGTAATATGTAGAAGAAGTCTATTTGCTCGAAATTATACGGAATTAGTCGGTTTGAAAGGTCACAATTGCGAAGGCACTACTTCGAGCTCATAGAATGATTGTAAGTACTTTCTAACACTCAGATATCACGCAAAATTTAATTTAGCTACAAATGTAATTTTAAGCAGCATGCATGATATCATAATACTCCTTCTGTAATGTCATAAAGTACTTTAAATGTAGGCTTCCTTTTTAGAAATAGCGGAGTTATTCGTATAGCGTTTAATGTGCCACTATTAGCTGTAAAATTACATCTAATATGCAGGAGAAGTTTATGTGCTGGAAATTATACGGAATTATTTGTTTAAGAAAGACACAATTGCGAAGGCACTACTCCCGAACTTATAGAATGATTGTAAATACCTTCTAGCACTCAGATACCACACAAAATTTGATTCAGCTACGAATGTAATGTTAAGCAGCATGCATGATATAATAATACTCATTCTATAACGCCATAAAGTACTTTAAATGTGGGCTTTCATTTTAGATATAGCGGAGTTATTCGTATAGCGTTTAATGTGCCACTATAAGCTGTAAAATCACATCTAATATACCCGAGAAGTTTATGTGCTAGAAATTATTCGGAATTGTTCATTGAGGAAGGACACAATTGCGAAGGCACTACAGCCGAACACATAGAATGATTGTAAATACTTTCTAGCACTCAGATATCAGGCAAAATTTGATTTAGCTACGAATCCAATGCTAAGCAGCATGCATGATATGATAGTACTTCTCCTATAACGCCGTAAAGCACTTTAAATGAGGGTTTCCATTTTAGAAATAGCGGAGTTATTCGTATAGCGTTTAGTGTGTCACTATTATCTGTAAAGTCACATGTAATATGTAGAAGAAGTCTATTTCCTCGAAATTATACGGAATTAGTCGTTTTGAAAGGACACAATTGCGAAGGCACTACTTTCGAGCTCATAGAATGATTGTAAATAGTTTCTAACACTCTGATATCACGGAAAATTTGATTTAGCTACGAATGTAATGTTAAACAGCATGCATGATATAATAATACTCCTTCTGTAACGTCATAAAGTACTTTAAATGTAGGCTTCCATTTTAAAAATAGCGGAGTTATTCGTATAGCGATTAATGTGCCACTATTAGCTGTAAAACTACATCTAAAATGCAGGAGAAGTTTATGTGCTATAAATTAAACGGAATTATTTGTTTAAGAAGAACACAATTGCGAAGGCACTACTTCCGAACTTATAGAATGATTGTAAATACTTTCTAGCACTCAGATATCACACAAAATTTGATTTAGCTACGAGTGTAATGTTAAGCAGCATGCAAGATATAAGAATGCTCCTTCTATAACGCCATAAAGTACTTTAAATGTGGGCTTTCATTTTAGAAATAGCGGAGTTAATCCTATAGCGTTTAATTTGCCACTATAAGCTGTAAAATCACATCTAATATGCAGGAGAAGTTTATGTGCTAGAAATTATATGGAATTGGTTGTTTAGGAAGGACACAATTGCGAAGGCACAACTTCCGACCTCATAGAATGATTGTAAATCCCTCCTAGTACCTAGAAATCATACAGAGTTTGATTTTGCTGCGAATGCAATGTTAGGCTCCAAGCGCCTTATAATAATACTGTTTCTATAATGCAAAATAGTACGTTAAATGTGGGCTTCCGTTTTAAAATTAGCGGAATATATTCGTATAGTGATTAATGTATCATTATTAGGTTTAAAATTACATCTAATATGCAGGAAAAGTTTATCTGCTGGAAATTATAAGGAATTAGTCATTTAGATAGGACACAATTGCAAAGGCACTACTCCCGAGCTCATAGAATGATTGTATATACTTTCTAGACTCAGATATCACGTAAAATTAGATTTAGCTACAAATGTAATGTTAAGCAGCATGCATGATATAATAATACTCCTTCTATAACGCCTTAAAGTACTTAACATGGGGGCATACGTTTTAAAAGTAGCGGAGTACATTCGTATAGCGTTTAATGTGTCACTATTAGCTGTAAAGTCACATCTAAAATGAGGGAAAAGTTTATTGCTCAAAATTATACAGAATTAGTCGTTTTGAAAGGACACAATTGCGAAGGTACTACTTCTGAGATCATAGAATGATTGTAAATATTTCCTAGCACTCAGATCTCACGTAAATTTTAATTTAGCTACTAATGTAATGTTAAGCAGCATCCATGATATAATAATACTCCTTCTCTTACGCCATAAAGAACTTAACATGCGGACTTACGTCTTAAAAGTAGCAGAGTATATTCGTATAGCGTTTAATGTGTCACTATTACCTGTAAAGTCACACCTAATATGCAGGAGAAGTTTATGTACTCGAAATTTTACGGAATTAGTTGTTTGGAAGGACACCATTGCAAAGGCACTACTTCCGAACTCATAGAATGATTGTAATTATTTTCTGACATTCAGATTTTACGCAAAACTTGGTTTAGCTACGAATGCAATGTTAAGCTAAATGCATGATATAATAATACTACTTCTATAACATCATAAAGTACTTTAAATGTGGGCTTCCATTTTACAAATACCGGATTTATTCGTATAGCGTTTAATGTGTCACTATTACCTGTAAAGTCACACCTAATATGCAAGCGAAGTTTATGCTGGAAATTATACGGAATTAGTCGTTTAGAAAGGACACAATTGCAAAGACACAACTTGCGATCTCATAGAATGATTGTAAATACTTTCTAGACTCAGATCTCACGTAAAATTTGATTTAGCTACTAATGTAATGTTAAGCAGCATGCATGATATGATAATACTCCTTCTATAACGCCATAAAGTACTTTAAATGTGGTCTTCCATTTTAGAAATAGCGGAGTTATTCGTATAGCGTTTAATGTGTCACTATTAGCTGTAAAGTCACATCTAATATGCAGGAGAAATTTATGTGCTGAAGATTATACGGAATTAGTTGTGTAGGAAGGTCACAAATGTGAAGGCACTACTTCCGAATTCATAGAATGATTGTAAATATTTCCTAGCACTCAGATCTCACGTAAATTTTGATTTAGCTACTAATGTAATGTTAAGCAGCATGCATGATATAATAATACTCCTTCTATTACGCCATAAAGAACTTAACATGCGGACTTATGTCTTAAAAGTAGCGGAGTATATTCGTATAGCGTTTAATATGTCACTATTACCTGTAAAGTCACGCCTAATATGCAGGAGAAGTTTATGTGATCGAACTTTTACGGACTTAGTTGTTTAGAAGGACACCATTGCGAAGGCACTACTCCCGAGCTAATAGAATGATTGTAAATACTTCCTAGCACTCAGATATCACACAAAATTTGATTTAGCTACGAATCTAATGTTAAGCAGCATACAAGATATAATAATACTCCTTCCATAACTCCATAAAGTACTTCAAATTTGGGCTTTCATTTTAGAAATAGTGGAGTTATTCGTACAGCGTTTAATTTGCCACTATAGGCTGTAAAATCACATATAATATGCAGGAGAAGTTTATGTGCTAGAAATTATACGGAATTAGTAGTTTAGGAAGGACACAATTGCAAAGTCACTACTTACGAACTCATAGAATGATTGTAAATCCCTCCTAGTACCTAGAAATCACACAGAGTTTGATTTTGCTGCGAATGTAATGTTAGGCTCCAAGCGCCTTATAATAATACTGTTTCTATAATGCAAAAAAGTACGTTAAATTTGGGCTTCCATTTAAAATTAGCGGAATATATTCGTATAGCGTTTAATGCATCATTATTTGTTGTAAAATTACTTCTAATATGCAGGAGAAGTTTATGTGCTAGAAATTATACGGAATTGGTCGTTTAGGAAGGACACAATTGCGAAGGCACAACTTACGACCTCATAGAATGATTGTAAATACCTTCTAGCACTCAGATATCACACAAAATTTGATTTAGCTACGAATCTAATGTTAAGCAGCATACAAGATATAATTATACTCCTTCCATAACGCCATAAAGTACTTTAACTGTGGGCTTTCATTTAAGAAATAGCGCAGTTATTCGTACAGCGTTTAATTTGCCACTATACGCTATAAAATCACATCTAATATGCAGGAGATGTTTATGTGCTAAAAATTATATGAAATTAGTAGTTTAAGAAGGACACAATTGCAAAGGCACTACTTACAAACTCATAGAATGATTGTAAATCCCTCCTAGTACCTAGAAATCACACAGAGTTTGATTTTGCTGCGAATGTAATGTTAGGCTCCAAGCGCCTTATAATAATACTGTTTCTATAATGCAAAAAAGTACGTTAAATTTGGGCTTCCGTTTTAAAATTAGCGGAATATATTCGTATAGCGTTTAATGTATCATTATTTGTTGTAAAATTACATCTAATATGCAGGAAAAGTTTATGTGCTGGAAATTATAAGGAATTAGTCATTTAGATAGGACACAATTGCAAAGGCACTACTCCCGAACTCATAGAATGATTGTAAATACTTCCTAGTACTCAGATATCACGCAAAGTTTGATTTAGCGTGAATGTAATGTTAAGCATGATGCATGATATAAAAATACTCCTTCTATAACGCCATAAAGTACTTTAAATGTGGGCTTCTATTTTAGAAATAGCGGAGTTATTCGTCTAGCGTTTAATGTGTCACTATTAGCTGTAAAGTCACATCCAATACGCAGGAAAACTTTATGTGCTAGAAATTATACGGAATTAGCCGTGCAGGAAGGACACAATTGCGAAAGCACTACTTCCGAACTCATAGAATGATTGTAAATACTTCCTAGTACTCAGATATCACGCAAAGTTTGATTTAGCGAGAATGTAATGTTAAGCAGCATGCATGATATAATAATACTCCTTCTATAACGCCATAAAGTACTTTAAGTGTGGGTTTCCATTTTAGAACTAGCGGAATAATTCGTATAGAGTTTAATGTGCCACTATTAGCTTTTTCTTTTTTTTTTTTTTAAAAGGCCACATGGGGCACTTATATTAACTGGTAAAAAACATTACATTTCATTTGAGTGTTCCTAACACCCCTCGCGCTTTAAAAAATTCTTTTTGAATTTGAAATAAAACATTTACGGATTAGAAATAAACTTAACATAAGTTACAAAGTACAAGTACGTCACAAACATATACTTATACACTTATTTGATTCTGAGTTCCTTAGACAGAAGAATTTATAGATGGCAAATGGAAACCTTCTCGGGATTGTAGCAAGCTATAAACCTTGCAAACAGTAGAGATGTCATCCCCGCAGGGTCTTGGTTTCTTCTCGAACAAGAGCAAGCTCAAAGTCCTTGAATTTACAGAAGATATCTTATCCGCAGGGTCCTCTCGGGCGAGATGACTTTTCAAGCCTCTGCTTACTAGTAGAGATGCAGGACTTTATGTGTGGGCCAAACGGTGCCAGGAGCTCGAGTTCGTCTTGGTCGGATAAAGCGTTAAGTAGGTCGGACATGCTGTTTGGAAGCGGACCTATTTTAAAGATTAGGTCTTCTCTGCTTTCGTCGTAGAGAGGACACCGTCGAATACGATGGATTGGATCGTCAATTGTGCTGCACGCAGCGCACCGCTCGTCTTCAGTTTTGCCTATTCGCACCATGTGCGACTGGAAATTTCCGTGCCCAGTAAGGACTTGCATTGCCGACTTGCTGAGTGTTCTGCGGTTCCATCGCGAGATTTCTGGTATGAATTGGAAAGTCGTTCGACCTTTACTGGATTGTTGCCACATTTCTTGCCATGTTGTCATTGTTATATCCGAAGGCGAGTGGCCAGTTGGGCCTTTGAGTACGCCCGTTAAGAATTACTTCGTTGTCAATGGACTGCATTATTTCCGTGTTTTAGTAGAATTTTGGAGTAGATTTCTGATGCAACAAGTTAAAGAGGAGGTTCGCCAGCCAAAACACCTGCAGCCTCGGCTGATGTAAACATATAACTTCCGATAATCGCCCTGCAGCAGATGCCATGCAAGCTTCGTAGCTTATTCTTGATAACATACTTCTCGAGGGCGTGTCCCCATATCTCTATGGAATAGGTAATGATTGGAATGATTGCATGGCGATATATGACAAGGAGTGCATCTGGAACTTGACCCCAGTTGGAGCGCACGCTTCTGATTAGAGAAAAAAATATTTGCTTCGCTTTTTCGATTGTTCTTGTAACATGGGCCGTGTAGAGTAAACCCTCAGAGAGGGTGACTCCTAGATATTTGGTTGATGTCTGGCGCTTTAGAGATACAGCACCCAGCTTGAAGATAGGATTTCTTTGGAGCTTGCCTTTTAGGAGAATGTAAGAAGTTTTTGTGGTGGAAATAGAAAGCTTTGAATTTGTTGCCCATTCCTGAATTAGGCGCAACGCACCATTAGCAGTCGATTCGAGTTCGGCTCTTGATGAAGCTTCGATTAGAAAAGTAATATCGTCTGCGTAAGCGATGATCTTGGAATGTTGAGGAAGTTGTTTGTTGAGTAGGACGTCCATCACGATATTCCAGGTTAGTGGACCCAGCACTGCACCCTGCGGGCTCCCCTTGGAGAGACGTTTTGTAACCACTTCGTATTTGGATCGCAGTTCGACAGTTCGGTTTGTGAGATAGCTTTGCATCAGTTTGATCAGCTGGTTTGGGTAGCCAGCATTGCACATTTCTTGCAGAAGGATGTTCCATTCGAGATTATCAAAGGCACCAGCGATGTCGATCATCACCGCTGCTACATAACGCTGCGTACTGTCTTGCACGAAGCTTGTCAGTGTTTTGAGAGCAGTGCAAGTGGATTTTCCTTTCCGGAAGCCATGCTGGTTCTCGGAATGGATGGTGTGTTTTGGATGAGATTTGTAGAGTTTAAGGCGGAAAAGACGTTCTAGAGTTTTTCCCAGGACGGGTAATAGAGTGATTGGTCTGAACTTCTTAACACTCATCGGGGCTTGATCTGTCGCTTTCGGAATAAGTGTTAAACGCCCATGCTTCCACCACTTTTGGAAAGTAGGAAAGTTTTAGGCAGTCGTTGAAAAGACGGAGAAGATAATCGAAACTGCAGGAAAGCAGAGTTGTAGGATGAGCCCGGGAGTGAATCAGGACCCAGCGCCTTTCTCCCATTTTGCGAGAAGATTGCTTCCTGGAGCTGCTCCGCCCAGAAGTCCTCGACGTCAACCCGTGCTTTTTGGATTGGGATCATTACCTCTTCCGAATCCGGGAGAAGAGTGTTGAGGATGGTTTGGAGCGTTGTGCGGGTGTTAGTCGAATATACGTCTCCAGATTTAACGGTCGAAAGAGATGCTATCGCTTTAATTTTGTTGGTGGCCAGTTTGTACACCATTCCCCAAGGAGATGCGGTGAGATTAGTTTGCACGTAGGACTTCCATGCTGCTTTTTTCGAGTTTACAAGCTCAGTCTTGAATGTTGCCAGTTTTTCTTGGTATCGGGCCCACAGGATTCTTCTATCCTCTGGAAATCTGCATCTCTGAAAGAGCCTCTTGCTCGACCTCACCGCGCTTCTCAGCTTTTTGAGTTAAACTTTTCGGCTCTTTCCTCCAAAGCCTGCTCCCCGGGGACCCATAGCTCTTCCCGCTCCAATTTGATCATCATTCTAAGGGCGTTGTCGATCAGCTTTTTCGTAATGATATTCTTTAAGTGGTATCTCTTGTCGTAAAAAGGTTCATCGGTACTTGAAGTTTGTATGTTAAAAGTTATAGCGTTGTGGTCGCTCTGGATTAAATCTTTATCGATGCACCAGTTTGTGATGTGGCCGACACTATTAGCTGTAAAATCACATCTGAAATGCAGGAAAAGTTTTATTGCTGGAAATTATACGGAATTAGTTGTATGGAAAAAACACAATTGCGAAGGCACTACTTCCAAACTCATACAACGATTGTAAATACTTCCTAGCACTCAGATATCACGCAAAATTTGATTTAGCTACGAATGCAATGTCAAGCTGAATGCATGATATAATAATACTTTTTGTATAACGTCATAAAAAACTTTAAATGTAGGCTTTCATTTTAAAAATAGCGGAGTATATTCGTATAGCGTTTAATGTGTCACTATTAGCTGTAAAGTCACATCTAATATGCAGGAGAAATTTATGTGCTGAAGATTATACGGAATTAGTTGTGTAGGAAGGTCACAAATGTGAAGGCACTACTTCCGAATTCATAGAATGATTGTAAATATTTCCTAGCACTCATATCTCACGTAAAATTTGATTTAGCTACTAATGTAATGTTAAGCAGCATGCATGATATGATAATACTCCTTCTATAACGCCATAAAGTACTTTAAATGTGGGCTTCCATTTTAGAAATAGCGGAGTTATTCGTATAGCGTTTAATGTGTCACTATTAGCTGTAAAGTCTCATCTAATATGCAGGAGAAGTTTATCTTTCGGAAATTATGCAGAATTAGTCTTTTAGGAAGGACAAACGTGCAAAGGGACTACTTCCGAGCTCATCGAATGATTGTAAATACTTTCTAGCCCTCAGATATCACGCAAAATTTGATTTAACTACAAATTTAATATTAAGCAGCATGCATGATATAATAATACTTCTTCAGAAATTCCGTAAAGTACTTTAAATGTAGGCTTCCATTTTAGAAATAGCGGAGTAATTTCGTATAGCGTTTAGTGTGTCACTATTAGCTGTAAAGTCACATCGAATATGCAGGAGAAGCCTATTTGCTCGAAATTATACGGAATTAGACGTCTTGAAATGACACCATTGCAAAGCCACTACGAATGTAATGTTAAGCAGCATGCATGATATAATAATACTAGTTCTATAACGCCATAAAGAACTTTAAATGTGGGCTTCAATTTTAGAAATACTTCCTAGCACTCAGAT
Source organism: Agriotes lineatus (assembly GCA_940337035.1). NCBI lineage: Eukaryota > Metazoa > Arthropoda > Insecta > Coleoptera > Elateridae > Agriotes > Agriotes lineatus. The sequence continues at coordinate 26,728 of CALNHX010002987.1, forward strand.
ATCACAAAAAATTTGTTTTAACTACGAATGTAATGTTAAGCAGCATGTATGATATAATTATACTGCTTCTATAACGCCATAAAGTACTTAAAATGTGGGCTTCCATTTTAAAATAGCGGAGTTATTCGTATAGAGTTTAACGTGTCACTATTAGCTGTAAAGTCACATCTAATATGTAGAAGAAGTTTATGTGCTGGAAATGTTAAGGAATTAGTCGTTTAATAAGGACAAACATGCAAAAGTACTATTTCCGAGCTTATCGAATGATTGTAAATACCTCCTAGTACCTAGTAATCACGCAGAGTTTGATTTTGCTGCGAATGCAATGTTAGGCAACAAGCGCCTTAGAATAATACTGCTTCGATAATGCAAAAAAGTACGTTAAATGTGGGGTTCCGTTTTAAAAATAGCAAAATATATTCGTATAACGTTTAGTGTGTCATTATTAACTGTAAAATCACATCTAATACGTAGGAGAAGTTTATGTGCTGAAAATTATACGGAATTAGTCGTTTAGGAAGGATGAAAATGCAAAGGCACTACTTCCGAGCTCATAGAATGATTGTAAATACTTTCTAGCACTCACATATCACGCAAAATTTGATTTAGCTACGAATGTAATGTTAAGCAGCATGCAGGATATAATTATACTGCTTCTATAACGCCATAAAGTACTTAAAATGTGGGCTTCCATTTTAAAATAGCGGAATATATTCGTATATCGTTTAATGTGTCACTATTAGTTGTAAAGTCACATCTAATATGCAGGCGAAGTTTATATGCTCGAAATTTTACAGAATTAGTCGTTTTGAAAGAACACAAATGCGAAGGCACTACTTCCAAACTCAGAGAATGATTGTAAATATTTTCTAGCACCTACAAATCACGCAGAGTTTGACATTTCAGCGAATGCAATGTTAGGCTTCAACCGCCATATAATAATACTTCTTCTATAACGCAAAAAGTACGTTAAATGTAGGCTTCCGTTTTAAAAATAGCGGAATATATTCGTATGGCGTTTAATGTGTCACTATTAGTTGTAAAATTACATCTGATGTGCAGGAGAAAATTATGTGCTAGATATTATACGGAATCAGTCGTTTAGGAAAAACACAATTGCGAAGGCACAACTTCCGACCTCATAGAATGATTGTAAATACTTTCTAGCACTAAGATAACACGTAAAATGTGATTTATCTACGAAGTAATTTTAAGCTGCATGCATGATGTAATAATACTCCTTCTCTAAAGTCATAAAGTACTTTAAATGAGGGCTTCCATTTTAGAAATAGCGGAGTTATTCGTATAGCGTTTAATGTGTCACTATTAGTTGTAAAGTGACATCTAACAGGCAGGAGAAGTTTATGTGCTGGACATTATACAGAATTACTCGTTTAGGTAGGACACAATTGCGAAGACAGTACTTCCGAGCTCATTAATGATTGTAATTACATCCTAGCACTCAGATATCACGCAAAATTTGATTTAGCTACAAAAGTAATGTTAAGCAGCATTAATGATATAATAATACTTTTTCTATAATGCCATAAGGAACTTTAAATGTGGGCTTCTATTTTAGAAACAGCGTAGTAATTCGTATAGCGTTTAATGTGTCACTATTAGCTGTAAAGTCACATCTAACAGGCAGGAGTGTTTATTTGCAGGAAATTATACGGAATTAGTCGTTTAGGAAGGACACAATTGCGAAAGCACGACTTCAGACCTCTAGAATGATTGTAAATGCTTTCTAGTACTCAGATATCAATCAGAATTTGATTTAGCTACGAAAGTAATGTTAAGCAGCATGCATGATATAATAATACTCCTTCTATAACGCCATAAAGTATTTTAAATGTGGGCTTCCACTTTAGAAATAGCCGAGTTCTTCGTATCACGTTTATTTTGTCACTATTAGCTTTAAAGTCACATCTGATATGCAGGAGAAGTTTAGGTGCTCGAAATTATACGGATTAGTCGTTTTGAAATGACACAATTGCGAAGGTACTACTTCCGGGATCATAGAATGATTGTAAATGCTTCTTAGTACTCAGATATTACGCAAAATTTAATTTAGCTACGAATGTAATGTTAATTAGCATGCATGATATGATAATACTCCATCTATAACGCCATAAAGTATTTTAAATGTGGGCTCCCATTTTAGACATAGCGGAGTTATTCGTATAGCGTTTAATGTGTCACTATTAGCTGTAAAGTCACATCTAATTTGCAGGAGAAATTTATGTGCTGGAGATTATACGGAATTAGTTGTGTAGAAAGCAGAATGCATGATATAATAATACTTTTTGTATAACGTCATAAAAAACTTTAAATGTAGGCTTTCATTTTAAAAATAGCGGAGTACATTTGTATAGCGTTTAGAGTCTCACTATTATCTGTAAAGTCACATCTTTAATGCAGTAGAGGTTTATTTCTTCGAAATTATACTGAATTAGTCGTTTTGAAAAGACACAATTGCGAAGGCACAAGTTGCGACCTCATAGAATGATTGTAAATACTTTCTTGTACTCATACATTACGTAAAATTTGATTTAGGTACGAAAGTAATGTTAAGCAGCATGCATGATATGATAATACTCCTTCTATAAAGCCATAAAGTACTTTAAATGTGGGCTTCCATTTTAGAAATAGCGGAGTTATACGTATAGCATTTAATGTGTCACTATTAGCTGTAAAGTCACATCTAACATGTAGGAGAAGCTTATGTGTTGGAAATTATACGGAATTGGTCGTTTAGGAAAGACACACTTGCGAAGGCACAACTTCCGACCTCATAGAATGATTGTAAGTACTTTCTAGCACTCAGATATCACGCAAAATATGATTTAGCTACGAAAGTAATGTTAAGCAGCATTTATGATATAATAATACTAGTTCTATAACGCCACAAAGTACTTTAAATGTGGGCTTCCATTTTAGAAATAGCGGAGCTATTCGTATAGCGTTTAATGTATCACTATTAGCTGTAAAGTCACATCTAACATGTAGGTAGAGCTTATGTGCTGGAAATTATACGGAGTTGGTCGTTTAGGAAGGACACAATTGCGAAGGCACAACTTCCGACCTCATAGAATAAGTACTTTCTAGCACTCAGATATCACGCAAAATTTGATTTAGCTACGAATGTAATGCTAAGCAACATGCATGATATAATAATACTCCTTCTATAACGCCACAAAGTACTTTAAATGTGGGTTCCATTTTAGAAATAGCGGAGTTATTCGTATTGCGTTTAATGTGTCACTACTAGCTGTAAAGTCACATTTAATATATAGGAGAAATTTATGTACTGGAAATTATAAGGAATGAGTTGTTAGGGAAGGACACAATTGCGAAGGCACAAGTTCCGACCTTATAGAATGATTGTAAATACCTCCTAGCACTCATATATCACGTAAAATTTGATTTAGCTACGAAAGTAATGTTCATCAGCATGCATGATATAATAATACTAGTTCTATAACGCCATAAAGTACTTTAAATGTGGGCTTCCATTTTAGAAATAGCGGAGTTATTCGTATTGCGTTTAATGTGTCACTATTAGATGTAAAGTCACATCTATAATGCAGGAGAAATTTATGTGCTGGAAATTATACGGAATCAGTCGTTTAGGAAGGACACAATTGCGAAGGCACAACTTCCGATCTCATAAAATGATTATAAGTACTTTCTAGCTCTCAGATATGACGTAAAATTTGATTTAGCTACGAATGTAATGCTAAGCAATATGCATGATATAATAATACTCCTTCTATAACGCCACAAAGTACTTTAAATGTGGGCTTCCATTTTAGAAATAGCGGAGTTATTCGTATTGCTTTTAATGTGTCACTATTAACTGTAGAGTCACATCTATAATGCAGGAGAAATTTATGTGCTAGAAATTATACGGAATCAGTCGTTTAGGAAGGACACAATTGCGAAGGCACAACTTCCGACCTCATAGAATGATTGTAAGTACTTTATAGCACTCAGATATCACGCAAAATTTGATTTAGCTACGAAAGTAATGTTAAGCAGCATGCATGATATAATAATGCTTCTTCTATAACGCCATAAAGTACTTTAAATGTGCTCTAACAATTGTGCTTAACTGTGTGCTTAACATTATTTTCGTAGCTAAATCAAATTTTACGTATTCATGGAAATGAAGCCGCAGACCGCGCAGCAACGCAAGCAACAATAAAACAGGACATCGATGATAAGAACTTACCAATATCTGACCTAAAAACAGAGCAAAGAAACATAATCAATAAGAAATGGTATGCCTACTGGGACCAAAGTCAAGACAACAAGCTGAGAGTAATCAAGAATACACCAGAGAACTGCATCCCACAGCTACCACTTAAAAGAAGGGAAGAAGTAGTGTACAGTAGATTAAGAATAGGTCATTGTTTACTGACACACGCATACCTGCTGCGAAGAGAACCATCTCCAGAATCTGATCAATGCGCTACAAACATTACTGTCAAACACATCTTGTGTAGCTGTACAAAATACTCCGAAGAAAGAAAGTTGTGCAATATCGAAGGTCTCGAGATACAAAATGTATTAAATAATAGTAAAACCAGCATCCAAAACCTTTTTAAATACTTAAAACTGACTAACTTGTACTGTAAGATATAAGTGTAAACAAACTGTAATAAGTGTCTAAAATCACAGTTGTTAGGGCACATTTAAAAGTACTTTATGGCGTTATAGAAGAAGCATTATTATATCATGCATGCTGCTTAACATTACTTTCATAGCTAAATCAAATTTTACGTGATATATGAGTGCTAGGAAGTATTTACAATCATTCTATGAGATCGGAACTTGTGCCTTCGCAATTGTGTCCTTCCTAAACAACTAATTCCTTATAATTTCCAGCACATAAATTTCTCCTACATATTAGATGTGACTTTACAGCTAATAGTGACACATTAAACGCTATACGAATAACTCCGTTATTTTTAAAATAGAAGCCCACATTTAAAGTACTTTATGGCGTTATAGAATGAGTATTATTATATCATGCATGCTGCTTAACATTACTTTCGTAGCTAAATCAAATTTTACGTGATATATGAGTGCTAGGAGGTATTTACAATCATTCTATAAGGTCGGAAGTTGTGCCTTCGCAATTGTGTCCTTCCTAAACAACTAACTCCTTATAATTTCCAGCACATAAATTTTTCCTATATATTAGATGTGTCTTTACAGCTAATAGTGGCACATTAAACGCTATACGAATAGCTCCGCTATTTCTAAAATGGAAGCCCACATTTAAAGTACTTTATGGCGTTATAGAAGGAGTATTATTATATCATGCATGCTGCTTAACATTACTTTCGTAGCTAAATCAAATTTTGCGTGATATCTGAATGCTAGAAGGTACTTACAATCATTCTATGAGGTCGGAAGTTGTGCCTTCGCAATTGTGTCCTTCCTAAACGACCAATTCCGTATAATTTCCAGCACATACGCTCCACCTACATGTTAGATGTGACTTTACAGCTAATAGTGATACATTAAACGCTATACGAATAACTCCGCTATTTGTAAAATGGAAGCCCACATTTAAAGTACTTTATGGCGTTATAGAACTAGTATTATTATATCATAAATGCTGCTTAACATTACTTTCGTAGCTAAATCAAATTTTGCGTGATATCTGAATGCTAGAAGGTACTTACAATCATTCTATGAGGTCGGAAGTTGTGCCTTCGCAAGTGTGTCCATTCTAAACGACCAATTTCGTATAATTCACAATTGTGTCCTTCCTAAACGACTATCTCCTTATAATTTCCAGCACATAAATTTTTCCTATATATTAGATGTGTCTTTACAGCTAATAGTGGCACATTAAACGCTATACGAATAGCTCCGCTATTTCTAAATTGGAAGCCCACATTTAAAGTACTTTATGGCGTTATAGAAGGAGTATTATTATATCATGCATGCTGCTTAACATTACTTTCGTAACTAAATCAAATTTTGCGTGATAGCCCACATTTAAAGTACTTTATGGCGTTATAGAAGGAGTATTATTATATCATGCATGCTGCTTAACATTATTTTCGTAGCTAAATCAAATTTTACGTACTCATAGAAATGAAGCCGCAGACCGCGCAGCAAAGCAAGAAACAATAAAACGGACATCGATTATAAGAACTTACCAATATCTGACCTAAAAACAGAGCAAAAAACATAATCAATAAGAAATGGTATGCCTACTGGGACCAAAGTCAAGACAACTAGCTGAGAGTAATCAAGAATACACCAGAGAACTGCATCCCACAGCTACCACTTAAAAGAAGGGAAGAAGTAGTGTACAGTAGATTAAGAATAGGTCATTGTTTACTGACACACGGATACCTGCTGCGAAGAGAACCACCTCCAGAATCTGATCAATGCGCTACAAACATTACTGTCAAACACATCTTGTGTAGCTGTACAAAATACTCCAAAGAAAGAAAGTTGTGCAATATCGAAGGTCTCGAGATACAAAATGTATGAGATAATCTTAAAACCAGCATCCAAAACCTTTTTAAATACTTAAAACTGACTAACTGGTACTGTAAGATATAAGTGTAAACAAACTGTAATAAGTGTCTAAAATCACAGTTGTTAGGGCACATTTAAAGTACTTTATGGCGTTATAGAAGAAGCATTATTATATCATGCATGCTGCTTAACATTACTTTCATAGCTAAATCAAATTTTACGTGATATATGAGTGCTAGGAAGTATTTACAATCATTCTATGAGGTCGGAACTTGTGCCTTCGCAATTGTGTCCTTCCTAAACAACTAATTCCTTATAATTTCCAGCACATAAATTTCTCCTACATATTAGATGTGACTTTACAGTTAATAGTGACACATTAAACGCTATACGAATAACTCCGTTATTTCTAAAATGGAAGCCCACATTTAAAGTACTTTGTGGCGTTATAGAAGGAGTATTATTATATCATGCATGCTGCTTAACATTACTTTCATAGCTAAATCAAATTTTGCGTGATATCTGAGTGCTAGAAAGTACTTACAATCATTCTATGAGGTCGGAAGTTGTGCCTTCGCAATTGTGTCCTTCCTAAATGACCAATTCCGTATAATTTCTAGCACATAAGCTTCTCCTACAAGTTAGATGTGACTTTACAGCTAATAGTGACACATTAAACGCTATACGAATAACTCCGCTATTTCTAAAATGGAAGACCACATTTAAAGTACTTTATGGCGTTATAGAAGGAGTATTATTATATCATGCATGCTGCTTAACATTACTTTCGTAGCTAAATCAAATTTTGCGTGATATCTGAGTGCTAGAAAATACTTACAATCATTCTATGAGGTCGGAAGTTGTGCCTTCGCAATTGTGTCCTTCCTAAACGACCAATTCCGTATAATTTCCAGCACATCTGTGGTTAATGGACAAAGTGGTCTTGAATTGAGACATTCCTCTATTTGGTACAGGAGGGTTGATAGTTCTTCAAACGTGTACTGTTTCCCACAATCCATTTCATGTGATACTTTGTTGACCTTAGCGCTGCTTCCCAGATCTCTCCGAAGTGGGGAGCTGCCGATGGAGTAAAATGCCACTGGATTCCTTCTTGAGTAGGTATTTCCTGAACGCTAGAGTCCCCTATAGTTTTCTTGAAGTCCTTTTGTAGAACTCTATTTGCTCCTACAAATGTGGTTCCGTTATCGCTATAGATATGAAGGCATGTTCCTCTTCTAGATGTAAATCTTCTGAAGGAAAAACATTTCATGCAGTTGCGAATTTCCTTGCGTATTATTTTCTTCACATTGACAATCCAAAATTTTCTACGGATGTATGCCGCTGTAGCTTGACTTCAGCCATGTAGCAGTTTCCGATGGACGTCTCTCACTATGAGTTGGGCTAGATGACTGTTATGGGAAATGAAAATAGGATGTTTTTTATTATATGGCAACATCGAATTTTGAAGTCGACCTCCCACTCTAAGTGTTCCTTCATCATCGACGAACGGTCGTAACGGTGCCAAATAACTTTTTGTGTCAACTGAGATGTTTTTTTTTCAAGGTTTGAACCTCTGTTGACCAACTACTTGCTTGCACTATACGGATGATTTGAATGAAGCAATTGTTGAGTTCTGCTGCCATAGGGTATTCGGTTGGACACGGTTGTCTTCTACATTTTTGATCAAACCTGTTACAGTATGCAGTGACTCGCAGTAACTTCTGCAATGACGAGTATTTGAACAAGATGTCCAAATATTCTTTTGCTGCGATAAACGCTTGGATTTGGTGAATTTTTGCTTCTTCTGTAGCTGTTATGGAAATGTTTGTTTCCGTAAGTGGCAAAGGATTAGTTTGTAACCATTGCGGGCCGTTCCACCACAATATACTTATGATGCTGTAGTTTGACAGGAGCGAGTCCTCGGGATACAGCATCTGCTGGATTGTCTTCTGAGCGCACATGATGCCAATTTCCACTGGGGGTTACTTCCAATATTTCCGTTGCCCTATTTGCAACAAATGGTTTCCATTTTTTCGGGCCTGCTCTTATCCAGGATAAGGTTATCATAGAATCTGACCACGCAAAGATGGAGATGCTGGGGATGTCCAGAGCACTAATAGCTTCCTTCAACATTTTTGCTGCTAACGTTGCTGCACATAATTCCAGTCTTGGCAACGTTTCCTTCATCTTTATAGGTGCAATCTTTGACTTGGTTGTCAATAGAGTTATTTGGATGCGTCCATTCTGAGATATTACCCTGCTGTAGATTACAGTCCCGTCAGCTTTTTCCGACGCATCACAGAAAGCATGCAGCTCCATTTCCTGGATGCTGCTGTGGTACCCTAACCATCTTGGAATGGATATGTCTTCAACCAATGGTAATTCTTCTTGAAATTGCTTCCACTCGTTCATTATTTCTGTGGCCACTGGCTGATCCCATGATTGCTGTTGTAACCAAAGTTGTTGAATTAGTAATTTGGCCTTTATTACAATTGGAGCTAACCATCCTAATGGGTCAAACAAGCGGGATATTTCTGATAAGATTATCCTCCTTGTAGGATTTGTATCGGCTCGAAGACTGACCCGAAACTTAAATTTATCTGCCCTCGGATTCCAGTGCACTCCCAAGGTTTTCCTTGTTTCCCCTTCGTCGATCTCTAGTAAGTTCTTGTCCTGTAAGTTATCTGGAAATTTTTCAACAAGCGCTGCGCTGTTGTTTGCCCATTTTCTAAGGGTAAATCCTTCACTTTTTAACATATTGATTAGACTTACTTGGAGATGCGTTGCTTCTTCTATGGAGTCGGTTCCCGACATTAAATCATCCACGTAGAAGTCCTTGGTTGCTATTTCTGCAGGCATTTGTCTTTCATCTTCAGCTAGCTGCAACAGGGTACGGATTGCCAGGTATGGTGCTGCTGTTGTTCAATAAGTTACAGTGGTAAGTTTAAATTCTTGAATAGGTTCGCCTGGAGAAAACCGCCGTACTATCCTTTGGAGGTCCTGATCTCCTTCGGCTATCTTGATCTGACGATACATCTTTTCAATATCTGCTGAAAATACAAACTTGCGTTTCCTTTACCTCAGCAGAATATGCTTCAAATCTTGTTGCAATCTTGGTCAGCAGTCATTAGCTGGTTTAAGCTGAGTCCAGTAGTGGTCTTTGATGCGGCATCAAAGACTACCCTTAACTTCGTGGTTGTACCGTCTTTCTTTACTACTGCTTGATGAGGGATGAAGTAGGCTTGTCGTATATTGGCTCCTGGTTGAACGCATTTCATATGTCCCAGTTCTAAGTATTCCTTCATGAATGTTTTGTATTCTTTACCTAGAACTTTATTTTCTTCTAACCGTTTCTCTAGTTAAAGGAATCGTGCGATTGCCTTTTTTCTTGAATCCCCAAGCTTTTCTATTGGTGCCTTGAGTGGAATTTTTACAGTGTATGCACCATCAGCATTTCTCCGATGGTTGCAGTTGTAAAATTCTTCGCATTCTTTGTCTTTATTGGGCATTACCTTTTCTGGTACTATTTCTTCAATTTCCCAAAATTTTGTGAGTTGTTCATCTTCTGCAGCACATGCGACCATGCTAAAAATTTTCCTTTCTACTGATGGTGCTGTTGCATTCCCCGTGATGATCCATCCAAGTTCCGTGCTTTGAGCTAACAGGCCTCTGATGAATTTTTGTACTCCTTCCACAATTATTTCCTTGTAGATGTCTGCTCCTAGGATAACGTCTATTGGTCCAGGTTTATGGAATAGTGGATCAGCCAATACCATATTCTTACGGTCCTAACATTGATAGTTTTCAACTGGTTCTTCTGGAAGTGACTTGATTAACTGTGGCAGTATCAGCATCTCGTATGTGGTTGTGTTGTTGCTTGGAAATCGTGGACGTAGGTTTACAGTTATTCGTCCTCGGGCTGTACCTGCTCCTTTCTTGCCTAAACCAGAAATTTGCACTCTCACCTTTTCTTGTGGTAGACCAAGCGTTTCAGCTGCATATCTTGTAATAAATGATACCTGGGATCCGCAGTCTACTAGGGCTCTGAGGTACTCCAAACTCCCCGACGATGTCGTGACTCTAATTAGAGCAGTTGCCAGCAAAACGTTGCGATGCTGTCTTCCTACTAGGCTTGCAACAATGTTTTCTTTCTCATTGATTGCTGTCGCATTGGAAGTCGCCGCCGTGGTTTTGGGAAGCTGATGATGTCTTTTATTACATACCTTGCATTTCCCTGGGCAAAAGTGTCTGAAGTTATATTTTCCTGTAAGCTTGAGGCAGTTAGAACAAAGTTTTTTATTCTTTATAAAGCCCCAACGTTAGGATACCTTTAAGTTGTTGAAATTTGGACAGGATTTGATGCTGTGTGATCCTCCGCAGTGAAAGCACGATACGTCAGCAGTGTGGTACATCTTTACTGCCCACCAATTCTGGTGACTTTCCATGGTTTCCCAATTCAATTTCTTCTGGGTTCGAGTTTGTTCCGTCTTTGTACAGCTCCCAGCGACTGCAATCTTGTTTCCAAAAAATTCAATAGCTGCTCGAATGTTTGCACCTCTCTTGGTGCCGTTAGTGACTGCTCATACAGTCTGTTGGTTTCCTTGTCCAACTTCCGTGTCACTATATGACACATGACAGGCCTTCATGTGGCCGTTTCAATTACTAAGTTCTCAATTGCTCTTAGACATTCTGCAGTCGTGTTATGGAGTTTCTTGATCCCCTCTGCGGATTCGTTCGACAAGGTTGCCTGGTTGACTATGTCATCCAAATACTTCGCAAGTAGCAGCCTGGTGTTGTCGTATCTGTTCCTTATAATGAACCATGCAGACTCGTAATGGGCTTCAGTTGCCTCCAAGTGCTGTACTAACTTGCTGGCTTTCCCTCGTAACTGTGACTTCAAGTAATGCATTTTTTCCGCCTTACTTAGTCGTGAGTTTTCATGAACAATTCTTCGGAAAATATCATGAAAGCTAGGCCATGCTTCGTAGGTCCCTTCAAAAACTGGAATTTTGAGAGTAGGTAACACTATATTCGCATGGCGGTGTTCCTTGACACTTTGAACCTCTTGATCCTGGATGTGTTGGTACAGTAACACAATTATTTCGTTGACCATCTTCTTGGTCTCATGAAATTCCTTGTCGTCGTAGCTACCGTGGGATAGTATCTCCTCGTTTAGAGCTCTGATGTCATCCCAATCATCCTTAAAATTCTTAATGTTGTATTTGCAATACCTTTTACTGTATTCTTCATTCAACCTATTCCAAACTTCCTGGATGTCGCTTTGGAGTGAATTCATCTTAATCTGCAGCCTTTTTATTCGAAACTGTCCCTCCTTGTCAGCAACTGTGGTCGAGTCCTCTTTTGGCCCTGCTGGCTGCTGTGAACTTCCTCCTAGTGTGGCTAGATTTTCTTCGTATTTGTCGAGGACAACCCCTTCATTGTAAACGTATTTGGTTTGCTAAAAAAATTGTTTTTAAAATAAGGTTGTTCTTCCTAGACTTCCTTCGCCGGGTCTGAGTGGTTGGCCTCAAATTCTTCCCAAATTTTTTTTAGGGTGGATCTGCGAGCGGTGATATATGCTGCATTTGTTTTTGATGGGCTATCCTTCTTCACGTTGATAATCTGCCTGCGAATAGATTCTGCTAAGGCTTCTTGGGCTTCGAAAATGTCCCGTCAGTAGAAGGAGATGAGCGGTTCTAGCGCACTCCTCATCCTCATTTTGTGAGGTAAGTCTATCTCTTTCTAACACATGAGCTTATATGGAAGCTGGCTTTGTCTAACACGCAGTTGTACCAACACACAGTATGCTTCATAAGAAAGTACATGTAACTAGAGAAAAGTCCCTAGATTTAAATAAGTTACTAGATTTGGATGTGTGAGCAGCAAAAAGTCCCTAGATTTAAAGAAGTTACTAGATTTGGATGTGTGAGCAGCAAAAAGTCCCTAGATTTAAATAAGTTACTAGATTTGGATGTGTGAGCAGCAAAAAGTCCCTAGATTTAAAGAAGTTACTAGATTTTGATGTGAGAGCAGCAAAAAGTCCCTAGATTTAATTAAGTAACTAGATTTGCATATGCCGCTAGAAAAAATGTCTAGATTTGAAAAGATCATTATAATGTGGTAAATTTAGTAGACTCTTCTGATACCTAATGACCCAATACAATTGACCGATCAGCGAAGCCGAGAAATGAAATTACCAGTAACAACACAACAGCGAGTTTTGCAGGCTCGTCTTAACGATGTGCCTAGCTAATTTCACACTTTCGTAAAAGCGTCCCAGCCTCAAGCCGATCAAGATCATAAGACATTCGGTTCTGCACGCACACATCTACCACTTGTTATAATATCTACTTAATCCTAATATAGCAAGTGCCCATCTAAGCTTATGGGCGCGTCTGTGTGAAGTGCATATAACTAGAAAAGTCCCTAGATTTAAATAAGGGGATACGTAGGTATGTCATTAACCTAAAAATCCTATACATTTAAATATTTGTTAGATATGGGCATGTCACTAATAATGTCCCGTAGATTTAAAAATCTCTATCTATCCGGTGTAAAAATATATAAGGTCGGATAATTTTACAGCTAAATGCAACAACTAACGGTACATTTAAATTTACCAGGCTGTTGTCGCTTAAAGAGCTAATAACCCCGAAGCTTATAAGTTATTTTTACCAGTTTGTTGTAGAAATGTCGCACTATAGAACTATAGGTCCAGTAAGCTCTCACTAGTGGAATAAAGCGAATATTCAAATACAGTTTTATGTCAGTGCTGTCTTAGTTAAATATACAAGACAGCTAAAACATAATTATTCGAATTACGCTATCTCATAAGGAAAATGTATTCAATGGTGGAATGCACTGTCGAACAAACACACAACCGATTAGCATTGTCAAATGACACCCGTATGTATTAGATTTGAAAAACACTTGCAGATTTTTACTTAAAGTTTATTTATATCCGCATGTATCACTCGGCGAGTGGCTACTAAAAGTGAATTGATTCAACCAGCCAGATGCGCTGCTGCCCAAAACGTCAAACCGGCTCCAAACGAGTTTATGCATTGCAGCGAACGGTAAACTGGTCTGGCGACAGGAATTTCACTAATTACCTTTATTTAAAATTCCGAGATTTATATTTTTAATATTTAAGGATGTTTATCAATTTCTTTAAAATTTTTATCTGATTACTAGTACTGATCTGTTCCCAACACTTTATGGAACAAAAATTAAACAAAAATTGAGAGCACATTTGCTCACTGTAAAATTAGCATACCTAACTGCTACAAAACTAAAATGCAGATTGAAAATTTAGACTGTTTAACAATGTTATTTTTACAAATAGTACAGTTAAATTACAGAGCGGTTGTTAACAGTTGAAGCACCTATACATTATTTAATTAACAAGCATTGATTTGTTTTTAAAAATATAGAAGTGTTAACTGTATACAACTATTAATTTTGAGCTGCTAGTATTTCAAGTATCTCATGAAAAACCAAGCTCAACATTTGCAGACACTCTACAGATACACATGGTATAATATCGTTATTAATCTGATAGTCACAACTTCAACATGGTTATACCATACAATGCCTCTTCTTCTTAAAGTACCTTACAATCTGTGATTTGGTCACGATTACGTCTCCTTTTCGCTGTGTAAGTTTTCTTAGCTACCGAGGATGACAGCGTGGCTGTCGAAATACGTATTTAGCTGTTGTTAAATATATGTGTGGTGAGGGGTTTTAACGAATTTGTGATATTTTCGAACCACAGGCTTCAGCAGTGTTTTACCTTACAAGGTGTTCACGATTTTATTCCAATATATTAGATACATACAAATGTCTCCGTGATAATGTCGATAGCACTGAAGTGGTTTTCCCATTTACTATCTTTAGCTCAGCTTAGAGTATAAAAAATTTCTGGACGTTATTAGTGCAGATATACCTCACACGATTCGAACCCACAGCCTGAAACGAGGTGAGTGACATAAGCAAACGCCACCTGGACCACAATGCCTCTACATTAGGACTATGTACGGTTTTACTCGTGTATGCTACTATGAGTCATCTTCGGGCGCAAACCTAGCCGGTGACAAGCCTGGTTTGTTGAATTCGTAAAGAAAACTTATTAGATGTTAGAATAACCAAGTGCTAGTCTGATTACCAGAAACTGTATAATGGCCACTACATATGTCCTGGTTTAATCCAGAAGTGTTTCGACCTGAGCAGCGAGCGAGGCACATGGAGCCCATCAGCAAAGAGAGAAAGCTCCAGAGCATCGGCGGTTTGGAGAATTCAAGGCACAAGCCGGTTGGTTCTCCGAGCGCGGACACATTAGAATAGTTCAGCACAAGTGTTTCTTACAGAACTATGGTAGCAGCACACGAGTCAAGCAGCCACGATGGAGGAGGGGATTCTCGCCTAGACCAGCCACAGCCTCGCCTAAAGACGGCAACAGAGGCGAAAAACTACCGGCAGCACTTCTAGAGGTGTCAAACGCCTAAATACGGACAACTCCACCAGCTGCTCCAGCGGTGACGAGAGCGACATGTATGTCGACAGTCCTCCGACCCAACGCAACTATAGCGAGACAACCACACAACCACCAGCAGACTACGCACCAACTCCATCGGCTGCACCTACAATCAAAGCCAATGTACCACCAATCATAGTGGATAGAATAGATAACTTCATGGCCCACGCCGGAGAGCTAAAAGCAACCTACAGAAACAAGTAAATATGCGAGCGGCAGGACAAGGTGCCCAGGGATATACGCCGAAAGCATTGCAGATTTCCGATACATTCGAGATTACCTACAAAGGACAAATGTGAAATTCCACACATATACTCTACCAACCAACGAGAAAACAAAAGTGACAATTAAAAGACTAGCGTCCAGCGTAAAAGCCGACGAGGTGACAGAAGAGCTGACAGACGGAAGTTACTCCCCTACATACGTCGCGAAACTCCAGGAGGAAGGATGCCAGTACTCAAACAACTTCTTGGCACGTCACAAAACCTACCAATCACCAGAGAGGTATATAGCATAACGGAACTCCTGTACTGCAAGAAAGTCCGCGTCAAAGCCTTCAAATGTAAGGTAATTATACCTCAGTGCCCCCACCCCTTGTCAGCGCTTTAGCCACTCAAGCTTCAACCGTGAATTTGCCCTTGTCAGCGCTTTAGCCACTCAAGCTTCAACCGTGAATTTGCACCGCACTGTGTTCCCTGTGCCAAAAGCCAAACTACAAAAATTACCCAAAGAAGCAAGAAAATACTCAGCGTATCAAGCTGAGCTGAAGAAGAAGGAACCCGCGAGGGCTCCTCTACTAGCAGAACCAGCAGTCTCAAAGCCAACCACGACAAAGACGGCTTCCAAACACAAAACAGGAGGCAAATTAAAAACACATAGCCTGATCCGCTCACCAGCACAAGCGGCTCCTCAAAACGACATCCGCCAGCAGCAATGCAATCGAGATTGAGTTGTAACAAACAACGCGCGTATAGCTCTTACAACTGTTTCCACCCAAGAAGCACCAAGGGCCGTCACAGGAAGGACTCCAGTACCACTCAAGACTGCCACTGCACTCAAACATGTCGCCGCCACCCACAAAACTGTTACGCCTCCCAAAACCACCGCCGCCGCCAGCAGAACAGCCATCGGCATTAAGGTGCCCATCGGCTCCAGGACAACAAAACCGAAAGCAGCTACGAACACCCAAACATTACCAGTAGACTGCATAACAGCTATCGGATTTACGCGATCCACTCCAACAAACTCACTCAATGTATCAACAAAATAATTGAAGTCTGCCAAGGAAGAAGATCCATCATCAACTTGCTGATCGCATCAATAAGTGACATTATAACACACAAGACGTTTAATACACCAGTAAACGCACAACTAAACATCTTTCACTGGAACGCTGACGGCATTCAGTGCAAAATGCAAGAAATGCGAAACCTCAATAAAATACCACTCAACGTCGACGTGATGATGATCAAGGAGACGCATCTCACACCAAAAGTCTTACTAAAGTTAGCTAACTACCAAACCTATCCAACGGGCAGATTTCAGATAGCACGAATTCCAACCAGAAGAGGGACCTATATTCTAGTGAAAGACAACCTCGCACAGCGGCAAGTTACACTACAAGCAAACGAGCTGGAGACCACGAGGGGCCCAAGTAAGAGTAGCCGGTAGAGATCTAAGACTAATATTAGCCTACCGACAATCAAAGAGACCTCTAGCAACGCAAAATCTACAGCAACCCACTTCATGCTAATTATCGAAAAGGTTCAGAGGAAGCTGAGCTAAAGAAAACGGAACTCGCGAGAGCCTCTCTACTAGCAGAACCGCCGGGATCACAGCCAAACCACAAAGAAGAACGAAGATGGTTTCCAAACACGAAGCAAGAGACGAATTAGAAACATACAGTCTGCTCCGCTCACCAGCGCAAGCGCCCGCTCAACAACAGCATCCAGCAGCAGCAATACAATTGTGATCCTTGCCGCCTCAGTTGTACCAGTTAGCGCTCGTACAGCTTCCGCAACTGTTTCCACCCAAGGGGTGTCAGACACCACCTCTAGAAGGACTCCAGTACCACCCAAGACTCACTACACCCGAACATGTTGCCGCCACCTACAAAGCTGTTACGTCTCCCAAAACCACCACCACCGCCAACAGAGCAGCCACCGGCTTCAAGGTGCCCACCGGTCCTCAAGATAACAAAACCGCAAGGAGCTACCAACACCCAAACATCACCAGTAGACTCCATAACAGCTATGTGATTCACGACCCCTTGGACACACTCTCTCAGTGGATCAGAAAAATAAGTGTCAATAAGTGGCATTATAACACAACACGTTTAATACACCAGTAAACTCACAACTAAACATCGTCCACTGGAACGCTAACGGCATTCAGTGCAAAATGCAAGAAATGCGAAACCTCAATAAAACACTCAACGTCGACGTGATGATGATCAACGAGACACATCTCACACCAAAAGTTTCACTAAAGTTAGCTGACTACCAAACCTATCAAACGGACAGACCGGAGATAGCAAGATTCCAACTAGAAGCGGGACCTATATTCTAGTGACAGGTAAACTTGCACAGCAGCAAGTCACACTACAAACAAACGAGCTGGAGACCACGAGCGGTCCAAGCAAGAGTAGCCGGAAGAGATCTAAGACAGATATCAGCCTACCGACAACCAAAGACCTCCAGCAATGCAAAATCTACAGCGGCCCACATCCTGTTAATTATCGAAAAGGCCCGGAGTATCAAGGTGAGCTAAAGAAAAAGGAACTCGCGAAAGCCCCACTACTAGCAGAACCAGCATGATAACAGCCAATCACAAAGAAGAACAAAGATGGTTTCCAAACACATGGCAGGAGACGAATTATAAACAAACAGCTTGCTCCGTTCAACAGCGCAAGAGGTCTCCTCAACAACAACACCCACCAGCAGCAATGCAATTGCGATCCCTGCCGCCTCAGTTGTAACAGCCAGCGCTCGTACGGCCCCCCCCCGCATCTGTTTCCACCCAAGGATGCCAGGCACCACCTCTAGAAGGATTCCAGCAACACCCAAAAATGCCACTACACCTAAACACGCCACCGCCACCTACAAGGGTGTTGCACCTCGCAAAACTGCCACCGCCGTCAACACAGCAGTCACCGGCTTCAAGGTGCCCATCGACCCCAGGATAGCAAAACCGAAAGCAGCTACCAGCACCCAAACAACACCAGTAGGCTGTATAGCAGCTATGGGATTCACGATCCACTTGGATAACCTCACTCAGTGGATCAGCAAAATAACTATCAATAAGTGGCATTATAACACAAGATGTATAATACACCAGTAGACGTACAACTAAACATCGTCCACTGGAACGCCGACGATATTCAGTGCAAAATACAAGAAATGCGAAACCTTATTAAACCACTCAACATCAACGTGATGATGATCAAAGTCGCACAAAAAGTCCCTCTAAAGGTATCTAACTACCAAACCTATCGAACGGACAGACCGCAGATAGCAGGAATTCCAGCTAGTGGCTGGCTCGATATTATAGTAAAAGACAAAATCGCACAGTACCAAGTTACGCTGCAAGCAAACGAGCTGGAGGTCACCGGGGTCTAAGACTAATATCAACCTAGCAACAACCAAGGACGCCTCTAGCAACACAAAAATCTGGATGATTTCATGGCACGCAACCCCCCGACGCCGATTTCAGGAGAGTCTAAACACAAAACATCAAGGCTTAGAACCCCGAGTCAATAACACTGAAGGGCACAGACTCTTCAACCACACAGCAAGAAAGAACTACGTTGTCACAGGTCCAGGGGAGCACCGACGCATGTCCCAAGCAATCATTAAGACCAACCCGATGTGCTAGACATTATACTAGTCAAGGATCTGCCATTCCACTACTCCCAGGAAACGGTGGAAGACCTGAACTCTAATCATCTCCCACTACTGCTCACGGTAAACGTAGGTTCGAGGCAGGATGGACCTCGAAGTACAACCAGACGCATTACGAACTGGCGTCAGTACAATGAAAACTTACAAAGAAAAATCCAAGATTTGCAACCCCAACATCATCACTGACGATATTTACAACTGCGTCCAAAACCTAACGCAAGGCATAACGGAGGCCCTCGAGGATACGATGCAAATTCTTGACTGCAACCGCCGTACTCAAAAACTGCCGCAAAAGAAAAAACGGAGGCTGGTGTGAATATGGCAAATCATCAGGAACCCGGCCATCAAACCCATTCTTAATAATAAACGAGAATGTCTGAAACAAGCAATAAAGGAATTCTACAATGAAGGCTGAAACTAACACGTCAGTAACGAGTCGGCAAATGACAACTTAACAGGGAGCTAACACGTAAGAGCGGCCTCCTCATGTCCGATCCAAGGACCAAATCGACCCTCTTACGATCCACAAGAACAGGCCGACATCTTCACCACAACCCTCCACAACAACTTCACGCTCAAAAACGCCGCCGACGAAGAACACGTACGGGGAGCAAATACCCGACTACAAGGGGATATCGGCCGCTGAACTAGGTGAACACGCGCCGTTCGTCTTACCAAACGAGAGAAAGAACATTATCCTACATCAAAGTCGCCATAAACCCCCCACGAATGGATAGAATTTCGTATGCGATGCTTCAGAATATTTCGAAGAAGACGCCGGCGTACATAACATGAATATTCAACGGGGTCACCACACACCGCCACGTTCTTGTTCCATGGAAGCCTACCGTCATAATCATGCTTTCTAAGTCAGGATAATGAAAAAACAGAACCCAACAACTAAAGACTAGTTTCGGCCAGAAAAATTTGACTTCAGGCCAGCACACGCAACGTCGCCACAGCTCGTTAAAGTAATAGACGATGTAGCTGAGAAATTTCAAGAGAGGGGAAACCACCGCCGTCGTCTTCCTTGATACAGAAAAGGCGTTTGATAAAGTATAGATTCAGGGGCTCCTCATCAAACTATCGAACAAGTACTCATTACCAGCGGCCAACACCCAGCTTCTAAACAGCTACCTGACAAACAAAACCTCCGTCGTCAGGGTTCAAGACAAGTTATTCCAAGTTACCACCACAGAAGCAGGAGCTCCCACAGGGTGGCTGCTTATCTCCCAATACTATACAACACCTACATCAATGACATCCTCTGTTCACAAAAGCCAAATACGCAATATGTGAGGATGACGTCATGCTCTACAGCAAGTCGAGAGTGCTAGGAGCTACATTCAGGAAGATGCAGGGGTAGCTGGATCAGCTACCAGGCTGGTTCGGAAAACGGGGTCTGAAATTAAACACAAACGGAAGCTATAACCTTCACAAGGAGGCACACAACCAATCTACCGACGGTACAAGTCCATCAACGAAACGTGCCTTGGAACAACACAGTCAATTACCTGGGAGCAAGCATCGGCTAGCAGCTGACTTTCACAACACAATTGTTAAAACACGCCAGACAAATAAAATGTCATATCCCATCCTTGCGTGCCACAAGAGCCTCCCACTAAAGATCGAGCTCAACGCCTACAACCAATACATAATGTCAATTATGTTATACGCAGCGTCGGCAAAGATAACATACATATCAGCTTCAAACAGGAAACGTTTGGAAAGCACCCAATCGACCACCCTCAAGAAACTTACCGGGACGCCATGGTTCGTACGTAATGGAACCATCTACAACGACCTAGGCATGGACTCCATACAAGCACACGTCCGAATACTAGCAGAAAATATCTGTTGTGGTATTGATCAATCGAATCTGACCGCGTTCCGAGAAATCGCCCCGGTTGTTGAAACGCAACAGCAACGAAAAAACGCCCTAAGTGCATTCTAACCGACTAATTACAACCAGACCACAAAGTCAGAAACGTGTAAGCAGTAAAAGCCAAACGGCTACCGCTGTTTTATCTAAGAACCCTGAGAAGCTCCAGTTCGACAGCATTGAAAAAAGTTCCATATTAACAACAAGACCCACGCTAGCAGCAAAGAAGAGAAGACGTATCCAACCAGACGGCTCTAGTACCTGCAACAATTCTAAGTCCAAGATCACGTGTTGAGTTCAAGCTCTCGAGACGGCGGTTTCACATGCTCCTCGGAGGCGGAGAATGGTACAACAAGGCGTGTATGCAAAAAGAATCGCTTAGCAAGCGTTTCAATCACCGATTCCGAGGATAGACCTCAGCGACCATTACGACGGACTCCCGCAAGAAGATGTCTACGAAATAAAGGTACAACTCATTTCTTATTAAGCCACCATCAATGATCATATGGACAAAGTTTTAAGGAAAAGATATCTCGGTGTAGTCAATCCGATCCGAACCTGTCTGACGGTAGAAGATTTGACAGGAATGGAAAGCGCGATAGACTAAATCCCCGAGACCAAGGTAAAGCACAAAAGCGACCTCATCGCCACCGCACGAATGAAGGCAGCTGCCAAACCGGTAGACATCGGACCCGCCGAGAAGCAGGTCGCCTCCACGTTTCTCGCCAGCTGAGGTCCCCGACTTCTAACGTTGCCCTCACAGGCGGAGCACATGGAAACAGATTTCGTGGAAGTCGCCCGCATGCGGAAGAACCACTACAACCAGCTCAGAAACCCCACATCGAGCAGGCAAACCACTGCGAAGCTCTGTAGAGCCAAGTTGAAGAAGACTCCCAAGCCGAGCAGTTCCCACCGCCAGCGTATATATCCAGTCATCATTCGCTCCCAGAACAACTGCGCGACTTTTTTTCCTCCACCTTCTCAACCGAGAAAATCACCATCGCAAAAGCCAAATCGACCGAAGCGGGTTTTATTTTGAATGCCGCCACATCCGATGACTACAGAGCCATTACCGCCTTTCTCAGCAAGATAAGAGTCCTCTATCACACCTACCAAGTGACGGAGAATAAACCCTTGAAATGGTCATCAGGAACATTCCGGAATCCCTCGACGTCACTGACGTCACAGAAAATCTCTGTGCGAAAGGATTCGGGATCGTCAACGAGATACACATTGACAGGGTCAGTAAGCAAATCCCGCTCGTTCTGGTGCAGCTTGCGAAGTTGGCCGCCACAAAGAAAATCTTCGACATCAAGGAGATGCCCTCATCTGCGAGTCTCCACCAAATATCCGCGACCCAGTACCTTCGTCGGAAAGTGCCACCGCTGCCAAAGGTTCGAGCACGACCATTTCAAGGGTTTATTCTCCGTCACTTGGTAGGTGTGATAGAGGACTCTTATCTTGCTGAGAAAGGCGGTAATGGCTCTGTAGTCATCGGATGTGGCGGCATTCAAAATAAAACCCGCTTCGGTCGATTTGGCTTTTGCGATGGTGATTTTCTCGGTTGAGAAGGTGGAGGAAAAAAAGTCGCGCAGTTGTTCTGTGACGTTAGCGCCGGCCGAAATCGTATTTTTACGTATTGGAATACGTTCGAATTTGACCGCCGCCAAAACTTCGTCACAAATTGTCCGAAAACATCGCCGAGGCACGAAGAAACAATCGAGGTGTGCAGAAATTACGAGCCGCCGGCGCCGTCGTCTTCCAGCGCATCCCTGCCTAAAATCCTGCACAAATCACGGCGTATGG
This sequence comes from Agriotes lineatus, assembly GCA_940337035.1. Taxonomy (NCBI): domain Eukaryota; kingdom Metazoa; phylum Arthropoda; class Insecta; order Coleoptera; family Elateridae; genus Agriotes; species Agriotes lineatus. The sequence goes on from CALNHX010002987.1 coordinate 49,355, forward strand.
TAATGTATAAATAAGAGGTATCGTACGTTGTGAAGAGGACTTGACCTGCATCCAGCAAGCCGAACCAGCTTCCTGCCTGGGGCCCCCTGAGGGCCCAAATCCTGGTCCCGTCCGAAGAACATTTTTTGACTTTTAGTCCTAGAACCAATCGTTCCCAGAAATCCCCGAAAGATCAAAGTGGCCCATTGATTTTCAGTGCCTATTGATCTCCGTCGAGCCTATTCAGGAGTCATCTTATCTAAAATTCAGACGTGGATCATTGTTTATATATGCCTGTCTGGAATTTATATACGTTTACTCTTCGAAACCGGTGTGGTCTAAAACTCGTACGTGGTTCGTTGTACATATACGCCTGATAAGAGTCTTAGACCTCCTCGAAACCGCTTCCCGACAACATTCACGTAATTCATTCAGAAAGCATTTTAAAAACGTGGCCCTCCAGGTCCGTGCATAAGCTTGAACAAGAATTGCGAGGTTAAGAGCCCGCAACGAAACTCCCGGAATTAACGTACTCGTAAAGATTCAAAGCTTCACTTACCTAGAGGAATCTTGTCCTGAAGATTTCCCGTGCTTTCTGCAGTGCCGCAATTCATAGTACATAATCTAAACCAAAAATTGTGTGAGGTTAGCTTCAAGCTAAAAGTAATTCATGTAGCTTAAAGGAGGGTTTAATCACCTTGAATAACGTAATTAGAAAACCCCTAGTTATCACTTAAACACCCCTGGAATTTCAGTAACAGCTTTAAACGCAAATTTGGCTTAAAAGTTATTAGCTGACACACGATATGTAATTCTACCGTATTTTCACTTGTCACACCAGGTTTTTGCAGCACACGAGGTTTTGTGGGCACTGTAGAATAGCTTCGACGTAATGGGATTACGCCTTATATCAAGTCCAATCTCAACACCCCCGAAATAAAAGCAAATATAACTTTATTTCATGCCCCCGATAAAAGTAAACAAACTTAACCTAGATTCTGTTTCCAGTTTAGCCGAGTAGAGGACGCTCTTCTAACTACGAATCCCTTCGTCCTGCCGCCGACAAAGTACGAGAAGAAGTATCGTGGCTTGCCTAACCCAGTAGGCGTCAGCCTGCCCGTGATACATTGAAAGTCAAATCTTTTATTTGAAAATACATGGAATATTTTAGTTATTATTTTAAAATGTAAATAGGTATACAAAATAAACCGCTTTGTTTGATGTGTACTTGATTGTATATTTGAGTTAACCAGACTGAACCCTGGCATCTGTGGCTATCCGAGAGTAAGAAGTTTATTAACATTGGTAATCATTCATAGTTCAAAATTAAAGAATTAATTAAGAAAGCCAGGTTATTACATGGCCAGCCCGAGCAGAGACATAAACTCAAGTATATAGTCAAGTAATTCATCGGCTTCACCAGCACGCGATCCAAGTGGCGCTCGAGCAGTTTTACCTGAAAAATAATTAGTTATCAGTTAAAGTATAATTAATTATTTTAAATGTTGTACAAACCGCGTCTACAGACATGTACCAGAACCAGATGTTACCGCCACCAGAACCGCCTGTAACAACCTGCAGAAATGTTGGAAAACGGCCCCATAGAGGCCACCAGCTTGTCCAACACCAGAAAACTAGAAACCTCCAGAGGAAAGTTGATTCCAAGTATGGAAAAGAGAAAATCCAGCCCATAGAGAGCTCCTGTTTGAAGTCCAGGCCGTTGGAAGATTCCGACCATAGAAGGCCAGGGCATATACGCAACTAGGTCACCTCCAAGTGGCGCCAGATATTCCAGAAAGTACAAAAGAACCAGCTGAAGTCCAGAAATCAGCTTTGAGCACAGTACTAAGTTTTGGAGTCCAGATCATCCCCGAGTTCGTAAGTTCCCTCCATAAAAACTTCCTCCCGAGACGTCTCCTGGTATACAGCTTCACCCTGAGAAGTACGGCCGGCTACAAGAGACGTGGAGCATCGTGCTATCCTGCAGCACAACCTCCCTCGCGAGAAGTCTTTGGAATGCGAACCCTTCAGGGAAATCACATCCAGTGCAAGATCTTCAAAGTTGAAGCCATCTTCGCAGAACCGAGGTAACCTGCAAACATACAAAATGTCCATGAAATTGTAAGTTGGTCTCCGCAACCTCTACTAATTTCTTCCAGTTAAAGTTCAAATATTGTGAGAAAGTCGGTTAATCCTGTAACCTTAATACGTCCCCACGATTGAACAAAACCTGAATGAATGCGAGACGATACCGCGAGTTCAGCATCCGTAAGTAGCATTTCTTTCAGAATGCACCCCGTAGAATTTTATGAGCCCGTAGAATGAATATATGAGAAGACAAATGGTTCGATACCGCGAAATATTTAGTCTCATCTAGCCTGAAACTGCTTTCACGTGGTTGAATGCAGTCCAGGAAATTTCATTCGGCTTACCCAGAAAATTCTGAGAAATTACCAGTCCTGTCCATGCCCGTTGTACCCGCCAGTATTATTAATTGCATGCATGTTGTTGAATGTCTCCTGAGAATGATCACGCTTTCGCCTTGGTGCCTATAAGAAAACGTGCATTTGGAGAGCATGAACCTATGGAATTGTATGCAACCCGTACCGGAGTACGACCGGAAAATTTTCCTGAATGTTCCCCGTGAAATTGAACCCAGTGAAGATCCAGGTGGAAATTAATGCCACAACAACCGCCTGTTGACCAGAAACTGCAAGCAAGTTTCCCTTGCATATTAGCAGTTGCCTGTCCTAGCTTTCCGAACTTGTTTTTTTTGCCGAGAAGTCCTGAAAGGAGTATAGGTCGAAACCGCGATTTTTATATCTCCACCAGTTGAAAGTATTACAAAAGTATACTCACCTAGTAGACACTGCCAGAAGAAACGCCGGTTACTTCCATAACTTCCGCGTTCCCTAGAATGTATGTTGTCCGAGTTGTGTGCCGAGAATTCCAGGATTCCCAGGTGTTTTCCAAGCCGAAAGGAGTACTTCCATGAAGAGGACGTCCACCCACCGGCTGTTTCCTCCATAGGAAGGGGCTTGTGTGACGTTAGCGCCGGCCGAAATCGTATTTTTACGTATTGGAATACGTTCGAATTTGACCGCCGCCAAAACTTCGTCACAAATTGTCCGAAAACATCGCCGAGGCACGAAGAAACAATCGAGGTGCGCAGAAATTACGAGCCGCCGGCGCCGTCGTCTTCCAGCGCATCCCTGCCTAAAATCCTGCACAAATCACGGCGTATGGTAATGTATAAATAAGAGGTATCGTACGTTGTGAAGAGGACTTGACCTGCATCCAGCAAGCCGAACCAGCTTCCTGCCTGGGGCCCCCTGAGGGCCCAAATCCTGGTCCCGTCCGAAGAACATTTTTTGACTTTTAGTCCTAGAACCAATCGTTCCCAGAAATCCCCGAAAGATCAAAGTGGCCCATTGATTTTCAGTGCCTATTGATCTCCGTCGAGCCTATTCAGGAGTTATCTTATCTAAAATTCAGACGTGGATCATTGTTTATATATGCCTGTCTGGAATTTATATACGTTTACTCTTCGAAACCGGTGTGGTCTAAAACTCGTACGTGGTTTGTTGTACATATACGCCTGATAAGAGTCTTAGACCTCCTCGAAACCGCTTCCCGACAACATTCACGTAATTCATTCAGAAAGCATTTTAAAAACGTGGCCCTCCAGGTCCGTGCATAAGCTTGAACAAGAATTGCGAGGTTAAGAGCCCGCAACGAAACTCCCGGAATTAACGTACTCGTAAAGATTCAAAGCTTCACTTACCTAGAGGAATCTTGTCCTGAAGATTTCCCGTGCTTTCTGCAGTGCCGCAATTCATAGTACATAATCTAAACCAAAAATTGTGTGAGGTTAGCTTCAAGCTAAAAGTAATTCATGTAGCTTAAAGGAGGGTTTAATCACCTTGAATAACGTAATTAGAAAACCCCTAGTTATCACTTAGACACCCCTGGAATTTCAGTAACAGCTTTAAACGCAAATTTGGCTTAAAAGTTATTAGCTGACACACGATATGTAATTCTACCGTATTTTCACTTGTCACACCAGGTTTTTGCAGCACACGAGGTTTTGTGGGCACTGTAGAATAGCTTCGACGTAATGGGATTACGCCTTATATCAAGTCCAATCTCAACACCCCCGAAATAAAAGCAAATATAACTTTATTTCATGCCCCCGATAAAAGTAAACAAACTTAACCTAGATTCTGTTTCCAGTTTAGCCGAGTAGAGGACGCTCTTCTAACTACGAATCCCTTCGTCCTGCCGCCGACAAAGTACGAGAAGAAGTATCGTGGCTTGCCTAACCCAGTAGGCGTCAGCCTGCCCGTGATACATTGAAAGTCAAATCTTTTATTTGAAAATACATGGAATATTTTAGTTATTATTTTAAAATGTAAATAGGTATACAAAATAAACCGCTTTGTTTGATGTGTACTTGATTGTATATTTGAGTTAACCAGACTGAACCCTGGCATCTGTGGCTATCCGAGAGTAAGAAGTTTATTAACATTGGTAATCATTCATAGTTCAAAATTAAAGAATTAATTAAGAAAGCCAGGTTATTACATGGCCAGCCCGAGCAGAGACATAAACTCAAGTATATAGTCAAGTAATTCATCGGCTTCACCAGCACGCGATCCAAGTGGCGCTCGAGCAGTTTTACCTGAAAAATAATTAGTTATCAGTTAAAGTATAATTAATTATTTTAAATGTTGTACAAACCGCGTCTACAGACATGTACCAGAACCAGATGTTACCGCCACCAGAACCGCCTGTAACAACCTGCAGAAATGTTGGAAAACGGCCCCATAGAGGCCACCAGCTTGTCCAACACCAGAAAACTAGAAACCTCCAGAGGAAAGTTGATTCCAAGTATGGAAAAGAGAAAATCCAGCCCATAGAGAGCTCCTGTTTGAAGTCCAGGCCGTTGGAAGATTCCGACCATAGAAGGCCAGGGCATATACGCAACTAGGTCACCTCCAAGTGGCGCCAGATATTCCAGAAAGTACAAAAGAACCAGCTGAAGTCCAGAAATCAGCTTTGAGCACAGTACTAAGTTTTGGAGTCCAGATCATCCCCGAGTTCGTAAGTTCCCTCCATAAAAACTTCCTCCCGAGACGTCTCCTGGTATACAGCTTCACCCTGAGAAGTACGGCCGGCTACAAGAGACGTGGAGCATCGTGCTATCCTGCAGCACAACCTCCCTCGCGAGAAGTCTTTGGAATGCGAACCCTTCAGGGAAATCACATCCAGTGCAAGATCTTCAAAGTTGAAGCCATCTTCGCAGAACCGAGGTAACCTGCAAACATACAAAATGTCCATGAAATTGTAAGTTGGTCTCCGCAACCTCTACTAATTTCTTCCAGTTAAAGTTCAAATATTGTGAGAAAGTCGGTTAATCCTGTAACCTTAATACGTCCCCACGATTGAACAAAACCTGAATGAATGCGAGACGATACCGCGAGTTCAGCATCCGTAAGTAGCATTTCTTTCAGAATGCACCCCGTAGAATTTTATGAGCCCGTAGAATGAATATATGAGAAGACAAATGGTTCGATACCGCGAAATATTTAGTCTCATCTAGCCTGAAACTGCTTTCACGTGGTTGAATGCAGTCCAGGAAATTTCATTCGGCTTACCCAGAAAATTCTGAGAAATTACCAGTCCTGTCCATGCCCGTTGTACCCGCCAGTATTATTAATTGCATGCATGTTGTTGAATGTCTCCTGAGAATGATCACGCTTTCGCCTTGGTGCCTATAAGAAAACGTGCATTTGGAGAGCATGAACCTATGGAATTGTATGCAACCCGTACCGGAGTACGACCGGAAAATTTTCCTGAATGTTCCCCGTGAAATTGAACCCAGTGAAGATCCAGGTGGAAATTAATGCCACAACAACCGCCTGTTGACCAGAAACTGCAAGCAAGTTTCCCTTGCATATTAGCAGTTGCCTGTCCTAGCTTTCCGAACTTGTTTTTTTTGCCGAGAAGTCCTGAAAGGAGTATAGGTCGAAACCGCGATTTTTATATCTCCACCAGTTGAAAGTATTACAAAAGTATACTCACCTAGTAGACACTGCCAGAAGAAACGCCGGTTACTTCCATAACTTCCGCGTTCCCTAGAATGTATGTTGTCCGAGTTGTGTGCCGAGAATTCCAGGATCCCCAGGTGTTTTCCAAGCCGAAAGGAGTACTTCAAAATTAAAGAATTAATTAAGAAAGCCAGGTTATTACAGTTCTGGGAGCGAATGATGACTGGATATATACGCTGGCGGTGGGAACTGCTCGGCTTGGGAGTCTTCTTCAACTTGGCTCTTCAGAGCTTCGCAGTGGTTTGCCTGCTCGATGTGGGGTTTCTGAGCTGGTTGTAGTGGTTCTTCCGCATGCGGGCGACTTCCACGAAATCTGTTTCCATGTGCTCCGCCTGTGAGGGCAACGTTAGAAGTCGGAGACCTCAGCTGGCGAGAAACGTGGAGGCGACCTGCTTCTCGGCGGGTCCGATGTCTACCGGTTTGGCAGCTGCCTTCATTCGTGCGGTGGCGATGAGGTCGCTTTTGTGCTTTACCTTGGTCTCGGGGATTTAGTCTATCGCGCTTTCCATTCCTGTCAAATCTTCTACCGTCAGACAGGTTCGGATCGGATTGACTACACCGAGATATCTTTTCCTTAAAACTTTGTCCATATGATCATTGATGGTGGCTTAATAAGAAATGAGTTGTACCTTTATTTCGTAGACATCTTCTTGCGGGAGTCCGTCGTAATGGTCGCTGAGGTCTATCCTCGGAATCGGTGATTGAAACGCTTGCTAAGCGATTCTTTTTGCATACACGCCTTGTTGTACCATTCTCCGCCTCCGAGGAGCATGCGAAACCGCCGTCTCGAGAGCTTGAACTCAACACGTGATCTTGGACTTAGAATTGTTGCAGGTACTAGAGCCGTCTGGTTGGATACGTCTTCTCTTCTTTGCTGCTAGCGTGGGTCTTGTTGTTAATATGGAACTTTTTTCAATGCTGTCGAACTGGAGCTTCTCAGGGTTCTTAGATAAAACAGCGGTAGCCGTTTGGCTTTTACTGCTTACACGTTTCTGACTTTGTGGTCTGGTTGTAATTAGTCGGTTAGAATGCACTTAGGGCGTTTTTTCGTTGCTGTTGCGTTTCAACAACCGGGGCGATTTCTCGGAACGCGGTCAGATTCGATTGATCAATACCACAACAGATATTTTCTGCTAGTATTCGGACGTGTGCTTGTATGGAGTCCATGCCTAGGTCGTTGTAGATGGTTCCATTACGTACGAACCATGGCGTCCCGGTAAGTTTCTTGAGGGTGGTTGATTGGGTGCTTTCCAAACGTTTCCTGTTTGAAGCTGATATGTATGTTATCTTTGCCGACGCTGCGTATAACATAATTGACATTATGTATTGGTTGTAGGCGTTGAGCTCGATCTTTAGTGGGAGGCTCTTGTGGCACGCAAGGATGGGATATGACATTTTATTTGTCTGGCGTGTTTTAACAATTGTGTTGTGGAAGTCAGCTGCTAGCCGATGCTTGCTCCCAGGTAATTGACTGTGTTGTTCCAAGGCACGTTTCGTTGATGGACTTGTACCGTCGGTATATTGGTTGTGTGCCTCCTTGTGAAGGTTATAGCTTCCGTTTGTGTTTAATTTCAGACCCCGTTTTCCGAACCAGCCTGGTAGCTGATCCAGCTACCCCTGCATCTTCCTGAATGTAGCTCCTAGCACTCTCGACTTGCTGTAGAGCATGACGTCATCCTCACATATTGCGTATTTGGCTTTTGTGAACAGAGGATGTCATTGATGTAGGTGTTGTATAGTATTGGGAGATAAGCAGCCACTCTGTGGGAGCTCCTGCTTCTGTGGTGGTAACTTGGAATAACTTGTCTTGAACCCTGACGACGGAGGTTTTGTTTGTCAGGTAGCTGTTTAGAAGCTGGGTGTTGGCCGCTGGTAATGAGTACTTGTTCGATAGTTTGATGAGGAGCCCCTGAATCTATACTTTATCAAACGCCTTTTCTGTATCAAGGAAGACGACGGCGGTGGTTTCCCCTCTCTTGAAATTTCTCAGCTACATCGTCTATTACTTTAACGAGCTGTGGCGACGTTGCGTGTGCTGGCCTGAAGTCAAATTTTTCTGGCCGAAACTAGTCTTTAGTTGTTGGGTTCTGTTTTTTCATTATCCTGACTTAGAAAGCATGATTATGACGGTAGGCTTCCATGGAACAAGAACGTGGCGGTGTGTGGTGACCCCGTTGAATATTCATGTTATGTACGCCGGCGTCTTCTTCGAAATATTCTGAAGCATCGCATACGAAATTCTATCCATTCGTGGGGGGTTTATGGCGACTTTGATGTAGGATAATGTTCTTTCTCTCGTTTGGTAAGACGAACGGCGCGTGTTCACCTAGTTCAGCGGCCGATATCCCCTTGTAGTCGGGTATTTGCTCCCCGTACGTGTTCTTCGTCGGCGGCGTTTTTGAGCGTGAAGTTGTTGTGGAGGGTTGTGGTGAAGATGTCGGCCTGTTCTTGTGGATCGTAAGAGGGTCGATTTGGTCCTTGGATCGGACATGAGGAGGCCGCTCTTACGTGTTAGCTCCCTGTTAAGTTGTCATTTGCCGACTCGTTACTGACGTGTTAGTTTCAGCCTTCATTGTAGAATTCCTTTATTGCTTGTTTCAGACATTCTCGTTTATTATTAAGAATGGGTTTGATGGCCGGGTTCCTGATGATTTGCCATATTCACACCAGCCTCCGTTTTTTCTTTTGCGGCAGTTTTTGAGTACGGCGGTTGCAGTCAAGAATTTGCATCGTATCCTCGAGGGACTCCGTTATGCCTTGCGTTAGGTTTTGGACGCAGTTGTAAATATCGTCAGTGATGATGTTGGGGTTGCAAATCTTGGATTTTTCTTTGTAGGTTTTCATTGTACTGACGCCAGTTCGTAATGCGTCTGGTTGTACTTCGAGGTCCATCCTGCCTCGAACCTACGTTTACCGTGAGCAGTAGTGGGAGATGATTAGAGTTCAGGTCTTCCACCGTTTCCTGGGAGTAGTGGAATGGCAGATCCTTGACTAGTATAATGTCTAGCACATCGGGTTGGTCTTAATGATTGCTTGGGACATGCGTCGGTGCTCCCCTGGACCTGTGACAACGTAGTTCTTTCCTGCTGTGTGGTTGAAGAGTCTGTGCCCTTCAGTGTTATTGACTCGGGGTTCTAAGCCTTGATGTTTTGTGTTTAGACTCTCCTGAAATCGGCGTCGGGGGGTTGCGTGCCATGAAATCATCCAGATTTTTGTGTTGCTAGAGGCGTCCTTGGTTGTTGCTAGGTTGATATTAGTCTTAGACCCCGGTGACCTCCAGCTCGTTTGCTTGCAGCGTAACTTGGTACTGTGCGATTTTGTCTTTTACTATAATATCGAGCCAGCCACTAGCTGGAATTCCTGCTATCTGCGGTCTGTCCGTTCGATAGGTTTGGTAGTTAGATACCTTTAGAGGGACTTTTTGTGCGACTTTGATCATCATCACGTTGATGTTGAGTGGTTTAATAAGGTTTCGCATTTCTTGTATTTTGCACTGAATATCGTCGGCGTTCCAGTGGACGATGTTTAGTTGTACGTCTACTGGTGTATTATACATCTTGTGTTATAATGCCACTTATTGATAGTTATTTTGCTGATCCACTGAGTGAGGTTATCCAAGTGGATCGTGAATCCCATAGCTGCTATACAGCCTACTGGTGTTGTTTGGGTGCTGGTAGCTGCTTTCGGTTTTGCTATCCTGGGGTCGATGGGCACCTTGAAGCCGGTGACTGCTGTGTTGACGGCGGTGGCAGTTTTGCGAGGTGCAACACCCTTGTAGGTGGCGGTGGCGTGTTTAGGTGTAGTGGCATTTTTGGGTGTTGCTGGAATCCTTCTAGAGGTGGTGCCTGGCATCCTTGGGTGGAAACAGATGCGGGGGGGGGCCGTACGAGCGCTGGCTGTTACAACTGAGGCGGCAGGGATCGCAATTGCATTGCTGCTGGTGGGTGTTGTTGTTAAGGAGACCTCTTGCGCTGTTGAACGGAGCAAGCTGTTTGTTTATAATTCGTCTCCTGCCATGTGTTTGGAAACCATCTTTGTTCTTCTTTGTGATTGGCTGTTATCATGCTGGTTCTGCTAGTAGTGGGGCTTTCGCGAGTTCCTTTTTCTTTAGCTCACCTTGATACTCCGGGCCTTTTCGATAATTAACAGGATGCGGGCCGCTGTAGATTTTGCATTGCTGGAGGTCTTTGGTTGTCGGTAGGCTGATATCTGTCTTAGATCTCTTCCGGCTACTCTTGCTTGGACCGCTCGTGGTCTCCAGCTCGTTTGTTTGTAGTGTGACTTGCTGCTGTGCAAGTTTACCTGTCACTAGAATATAGGTCCCGCTTCTAGTTGGAATCTTGCTATCTCCGGTCTGTCCGTTTGATAGGTTTGGTAGTCAGCTAACTTTAGTGAAACTTTTGGTGTGAGATGTGTCTCGTTGATCATCATCACGTCGACGTTGAGTGTTTTATTGAGGTTTCGCATTTCTTGCATTTTGCACTGAATGCCGTTAGCGTTCCAGTGGACGATGTTTAGTTGTGAGTTTACTGGTGTATTAAACGTGTTGTGTTATAATGCCACTTATTGACACTTATTTTTCTGATCCACTGAGAGAGTGTGTCCAAGGGGTCGTGAATCACATAGCTGTTATGGAGTCTACTGGTGATGTTTGGGTGTTGGTAGCTCCTTGCGGTTTTGTTATCTTGAGGACCGGTGGGCACCTTGAAGCCGGTGGCTGCTCTGTTGGCGGTGGTGGTGGTTTTGGGAGACGTAACAGCTTTGTAGGTGGCGGCAACATGTTCGGGTGTAGTGGCAGTCTTGGGTGGTACTGGAGTCCTTCTAGAGGTGGTGTCTGACACCCCTTGGGTGGAAACAGTTGCGGAAGCTGTACGAGCGCTAACTGGTACAACTGAGGCGGCAAGGATCACAATTGTATTGCTGCTGCTGGATGCTGTTGTTGAGCGGGCGCTTGCGCTGGTGAGCGGAGCAGACTGTATGTTTCTAATTCGTCTCTTGCTTCGTGTTTGGAAACCATCTTCGTTCTTCTTTGTGGTTTGGCTGTGATCCCGGCGGTTCTGCTAGTAGAGAGGCTCTCGCGAGTTCCGTTTTCTTTAGCTCAGCTTCCTCTGAACCTTTTCGATAATTAGCATGAAGTGGGTTGCTGTAGATTTTGCGTTGCTAGAGGTCTCTTTGATTGTCGGTAGGCTAATATTAGTCTTAGATCTCTACCGGCTACTCTTACTTGGGCCCCTCGTGGTCTCCAGCTCGTTTGCTTGTAGTGTAACTTGCCGCTGTGCGAGGTTGTCTTTCACTAGAATATAGGTCCCTCTTCTGGTTGGAATTCGTGCTATCTGAAATCTGCCCGTTGGATAGGTTTGGTAGTTAGCTAACTTTAGTAAGACTTTTGGTGTGAGATGCGTCTCCTTGATCATCATCACGTCGACGTTGAGTGGTATTTTATTGAGGTTTCGCATTTCTTGCATTTTGCACTGAATGCCGTCAGCGTTCCAGTGAAAGATGTTTAGTTGTGCGTTTACTGGTGTATTAAACGTCTTGTGTGTTATAATGTCACTTATTGATGCGATCAGCAAGTTGATGATGGATCTTCTTCCTTGGCAGACTTCAATTATTTTGTTGATACATTGAGTGAGTTTGTTGGAGTGGATCGCGTAAATCCGATAGCTGTTATGCAGTCTACTGGTAATGTTTGGGTGTTCGTAGCTGCTTTCGGTTTTGTTGTCCTGGAGCCGATGGGCACCTTAATGCCGATGGCTGTTCTGCTGGCGGCGGCGGTGGTTTTGGGAGGCGTAACAGTTTTGTGGGTGGCGGCGACATGTTTGAGTGCAGTGGCAGTCTTGAGTGGTACTGGAGTCCTTCCTGTGACGGCCCTTGGTGCTTCTTGGGTGGAAACAGTTGTAAGAGCTATACGCGCGTTGTTTGTTACAACTCAATCTCGATTGCATTGCTGCTGGCGGATGTCGTTTTGAGGAGCCGCTTGTGCTGGTGAGCGGATCAGGCTATGTGTTTTTAATTTGCCTCCTGTTTTGTGTTTGGAAGCCGTCTTTGTCGTGGTTGGCTTTGAGACTGCTGGTTCTGCTAGTAGAGGAGCCCTCGCGGGTTCCTTCTTCTTCAGCTCAGCTTGATACGCTGAGTATTTTCTTGCTTCTTTGGGTAATTTTTGTAGTTTGGCTTTTGGCACAGGGAACACAGTGCGGTGCAAATTCACGGTTGAAGCTTGAGTGGCTAAAGCGCTGACAAGGGGTGGGGGCACTGAGGTATAATTACCTTACATTTGAAGGCTTTGACGCGGACTTTCTTGCAGTACAGGAGTTCCGTTATGCTATATACCTCTCTGGTGATTGGTAGGTTTTGTGACGTGCCAAGAAGTTGTTTGAGTACTGGCATCCTTCCTCCTGGAGTTTCGCGACGTATGTAGGGGAGTAACTTCCGTCTGTCAGCTCTTCTGTCACCTCGTCGGCTTTTACGCTGGACGCTAGTCTTTTAATTGTCACTTTTGTTTTCTCGTTGGTTGGTAGAGTATATGTGTGGAATTTCACATTTGTCCTTTGTAGGTAATCTCGAATGTATCGGAAATCTGCAATGCTTTCGGCGTATATCCCTGGGCACCTTGTCCTGCCGCTCGCATATTTACTTGTTTCTGTAGGTTGCTTTTAGCTCTCCGGCGTGGGCCATGAAGTTATCTATTCTATCCACTATGATTGGTGGTACATTGGCTTTGATTGTAGGTGCAGCCGATGGAGTTGGTGCGTAGTCTGCTGGTGGTTGTGTGGTTGTCTCGCTATAGTTGCGTTGGGTCGGAGGGCTGTCGACATACATGTCGCTCTCGTCACCGCTGGAGCAGCTGGTGGAGTTGTCCGTATTTAGGCGTTTGACACCTCTAGAAGTGCTGCCGGTAGTTTTTCGCCTCTGTTGCCGTCTTTAGGCGAGGCTGTGGCTGGTCTAGGCGAGAATCCCCTCCTCCATCGTGGCTGCTTGACTCGTGTGCTGCTACCATAGTTCTGTAAGAAACACTTGTGCTGAACTATTCTAATGTGTCCGCGCTCGGAGAACCAACCGGCTTGTGCCTTGAATTCTCCAAACCGCCGATGCTCTGGAGCTTTCTCTCTTTGCTGATGGGCTCCATGTGCCTCGCTCGCTGCTCAGGTCGAAACACTTCTGGATTAAACCAGGACATATGTAGTGGCCATTATACAGTTTCTGGTAATCAGACTAGCACTTGGTTATTCTAACATCTAATAAGTTTTCTTTACGAATTCAACAAACCAGGCTTGTCACCGGCTAGGTTTGCGCCCGAAGATGACTCATAGTAGCATACACGAGTAAAACCGTACATAGTCCTAATGTAGAGGCATTGTGGTCCAGGTGGCGTTTGCTTATGTCACTCACCTCGTTTCAGGCTGTGGGTTCGAATCGTGTGAGGTATATCTGCACTAATAACGTCCAGAAATTTTTTATACTCTAAGCTGAGCTAAAGATAGTAAATGGGAAAACCACTTCAGTGCTATCGACATTATCACGGAGACATTTGTATGTATCTAATATATTGGAATAAAATCGTGAACACCTTGTAAGGTAAAACACTGCTGAAGCCTGTGGTTCGAAAATATCACAAATTCGTTAAAACCCCTCACCACACATATATTTAACAACAGCTAAATACGTATTTCGACAGCCACGCTGTCATCCTCGGTAGCTAAGAAAACTTACACAGCGAAAAGGAGACGTAATCGTGACCAAATCACAGATTGTAAGGTACTTTAAGAAGAAGAGGCATTGTATGGTATAACCATGTTGAAGTTGTGACTATCAGATTAATAACGATATTATACCATGTGTATCTGTAGAGTGTCTGCAAATGTTGAGCTTGGTTTTTCATGAGATACTTGAAATACTAGCAGCTCAAAATTAATAGTTGTATACAGTTAACACTTCTATATTTTTAAAAACAAATCAATGCTTGTTAATTAAATAATGTATAGGTGCTTCAACTGTTAACAACCGCTCTGTAATTTAACTGTACTATTTGTAAAAATAACATTGTTAAACAGTCTAAATTTTCAATCTGCATTTTAGTTTTGTAGCAGTTAGGTATGCTAATTTTACAGTGAGCAAATGTGCTCTCAATTTTTGTTTAATTTTTGTTCCATAAAGTGTTGGGAACAGATCAGTACTAGTAATCAGATAAAAATTTTAAAGAAATTGATAAACATCCTTAAATATTAAAAATATAAATCTCGGAATTTTAAATAAAGGTAATTAGTGAAATTCCTGTCGCCAGACCAGTTTACCGTTCGCTGCAATGCATAAACTCGTTTGGAGCCGGTTTGACGTTTTGGGCAGCAGCGCATCTGGCTGGTTGAATCAATTCACTTTTAGTAGCCACTCGCCGAGTGATACATGCGGATATAAATAAACTTTAAGTAAAAATCTGCAAGTGTTTTTCAAATCTAATACATACGGGTGTCATTTGACAATGCTAATCGGTTGTGTGTTTGTTCGACAGTGCATTCCACCATTGAATACATTTTCCTTATGAGATAGCGTAATTCGAATAATTATGTTTTAGCTGTCTTGTATATTTAACTAAGACAGCACTGACATAAAACTGTATTTGAATATTCGCTTTATTCCACTAGTGAGAGCTTACTGGACCTATAGTTCTATAGTGCGACATTTCTACAACAAACTGGTAAAAATAACTTATAAGCTTCGGGGTTATTAGCTCTTTAAGCGACAACAGCCTGGTAAATTTAAATGTACCGTTAGTTGTTGCATTTAGCTGTAAAATTATCCGACCTTATATATTTTTACACCGGATAGATAGAGATTTTTAAATCTACGGGACATTATTAGTGACATGCCCATATCTAACAAATATTTAAATGTATAGGATTTTTAGGTTAATGACATACCTACGTATCCCCTTATTTAAATCTAGGGACTTTTCTAGTTATATGCACTTCACACAGACGCGCCCATAAGCTTAGATGGGCACTTGCTATATTAGGATTAAGTAGATATTATAACAAGTGGTAGATGTGTGCGTGCAGAACCGAATGTCTTATGATCTTGATCGGCTTGAGGCTGGGACGCTTTTACGAAAGTGTGAAATTAGCTAGGCACATCGTTAAGACGAGCCTGCAAAACTCGCTGTTGTGTTGTTACTGGTAATTTCATTTCTCGGCTTCGCTGATCGGTCAATTGTATTGGGTCATTAGGTATCAGAAGAGTCTACTAAATTTACCACATTATAATGATCTTTTCAAATCTAGACATTTTTTCTAGCGGCATATGCAAATCTATAGTCTCTTCACTAAACATAAAAACACAAAGTGGCCTTTGATTTCTAAAATTTCATGAGTGTACTTCCGAAATTCATCTTTTGTCTAGGAATGTATTTACAGAAAATTACTAAAACAAATAGGTTAAGAGTGTGACATTTAATTAGCATCTGTCATAACTACTTTTAAGGATGTTAAACAAATACTGTGTTGGATACTATTGATGGAGCATTATTAATAGGTTTTTTATTAGATTTTATAAAAGTTCAGGCAAGAATTTCCAGAGTAATACATACTTTGACACTGAAATTATGAGATTTATTAATTGTCATTTATAAATTCAAAGTCGTCTTTATGCAGGTGTGGAAACCTTCACAAAACAAAATACAGAATCCCTAGCACAAAAATTTTACATATATGCCAACTTCAAAAAAATTTAAATGTTTTTGTGTTTACTGAATGGCCTATAGTTACTTAATTAAATCTAGGGACTTTTTGCTGCTCTCACATCCAAATCTAGTAACTTATTTAAATCTAGGGACTTTTTGCTGCTCACACATCCAAATCTAGTAACTTATTTAAATCTAGGGACTTTTTGCTGCTCACACATCCAAATCTAGTAACTTCTTTAAATCTAGGGACTTTTTGCTGCTCACACATCCAAATCTAGTAACTTATTTAAATCTAGGGACTTTTCTCTAGTTACATGTACTTTCTTATGAAGCATACTGTGTGTTGGTACAACTGCGTGTTAGACAAAGCCAGCTTCCATATAAGCTCATGTGTTAGAAAGAGATAGACTTACCTCACAAAATGAGGATGAGGAGTGCGCTAGAACCGCTCATCTCCTTCTACTCCCGTCGCTGCGCCATTGTAACGGTCTTGTTCGTAGAGGCTGGCACGTTAAAGGGATTAATAGACAAAATGCTAGGGGAAGGAACGTTTAAAGGCTCGAAGGACCAAAGGTTCAGGGTGGAGCTTATAGTGGACTGTATGATTTATAATTTGGACAATTACAGGATACGTCTTAGGGGTGCAGGAATTAAAAAGGGGTGCAAACCAACGGTCTTGTGCAGTCTCACACAAGATGATTTAGTAGACTTTGTTCCGTTGGAGCAGAGGTTTGTGAATACAGAAACAGATGTCAAACTGTATTGATTTATTGACTAAAAATTTCCTATTTATATACATAAAACTATAACCTAAATTACAAAGGTTCACTTTATTTGTCCTAGTTCAACTCGCATTTCCACTTGCGTGTTTAAACTCATAACAAACAGTGATAGCAAGTCTGCATAATTGCAGTTTGTTCACCGTGTCATTCGAGCAATGCTGACAGAAATGCTGACAGCTTTGTTATGCGTTTCCGCATGTAACAGTTAGCTTACGAAATGTATGCATATTTAATTTAAAAGTTAAAATTATGTTTTGGTTCCTAAACACCTCGAGGTTATCGCCTTTCGGTAAACTATAGTTCCCTCGACAGGAATGGAATCCTTTCCGCCTCGGTATGTAATATCCTATTCTTTAATTCAAGGAAGTACCTGAATGTCGCCTTCCTTTTTAATAATAAGGGAGTTTATTTTTTTTTATTTTATCAGTATAAATCGGGTATAGAAATTTTAAATTTACGGAAATTTTCCGCCAAAACAGAATTAGTTTTTTTGTTTTTCTGAATTGCAAGAAAGTGTCTTGTCTTAGTGAAGTTACCAATAAAAAGCAATAAATTAATGATGGTTAAATAATTACTTCAGCTTCTATTTCTTTTTAAATTCGTTAAAACAATAATTAAATTATATATTTACATGTAGTTTATTTTAACTGTTTAAAACTGATTCTAGAAGAGCTGCACCTACAATACAGGGTGTTACTAAATAAGTGCGACAAAAGTAAGGGGGTGATTCTGCATGGAAAAATAATGATATTGTGTTATATAAATGTATATTCGCAAATGCTTCGTTTCCGAGCCACAGTTAGTTAAAGTTTTTCTTAAAAATTGATAATTTTTTTATTGCTCTGAAACCGGTTAAGATATGCAAATGAAGTTTAGTGGGTTTTAAGAGGTACTTATAGCGCATTCTTTGATATGCAATTAAGAATTTTATATTCATCATTGGCGCGCATACGGGTAATGATCCCGATATTTTTATAGAAAAAAATAGTACGCCACTGAGATATTTCAAAATAAAAATTATTTTTGAATTTCTCGTTCAATTTGTGACAAAAAAGCTTTCTTGTCATTTTTTTGTAGATAGCGCCATTTTTATGCAAAAAATAAGACATCTTAACGCGTATTTTTAATTTCTATTAATACATTATCAAGAATTAACTAATACAGTAACATTAAACCAGAACAGTAACAGAAAATAACACTAATATTAATATTTTTTAAATAGGTGCAAAACTATTTACAACAAATGTTCAAAATGACGTCCCTCAGACGTGATACAAGAGTCAACTCTTCGCCTCAATGATTGCCTTATCCGCGCAAATATTTCTGCTGTATTTCTTATTGTCTCACAGCCAGCGATAATTCGATTCCTTAGATTTTCAATATTTTCGACGGGAGTGGAATAAACTAATGATTTAAGAAAACCCCAAATGCAAAAATCTCGAGGATTTAAGTCTGGCGAGCGAGCAGGCCAATGTTGCGTACCTCCCCTACCTATCCAACGATTTGGATATACTGTATCCAAGTGATGACGTACATTAATGCTAAAATGGGCTGGTGCGCCATCATGCATGAACCATAAGTTTTGTCTTAACTGTAGGGGAATTTCTTCAGGTAACTCTTCCTGTAGAAAGTTAAGGTAAGATTCGCCTGTTAGTCGTGGTGGGAGGAAATATGGACCAATTAAATGATTATCAATTACTCCAAGCCACACGTTTACTGAAAACTGATGCTGAAAATAAGTTTCAATGATTCCTTGAGGATTTTCCTCAGCCCATAAGTGATTGTTGTGGAAATTTCGTATCGACTCTCGTGAAAAATTAGCCTCGTCAGTAAACAAAACGCCATTTAAAAAATTAGGATTTTGAGCGATTTGATGAAGAATCCATTGGCAAAAAACTAGGCGCGGTAAAAAGTCTCTAGGTAGTAACGCTTGCACACGTTGAATATGAAACGGATACAATTGCTGTTCCTTAAGAATTTTAAACACAGTGAAGTTGCTTACATTCAATATGTTGGCAATTTTTCGAGTACTTGTTTCAGGCGACTCCGCAATTAACTCGAGAACTGCTTCTTCTAGTTGCACAGTTCGTACTTCCCGAGGGCGCCCGCAGACAGCCCTTTGTTTCTTAAATGTACCATTTTGGCGCAAACATTGGTGAAGGCGAGCAAATATTGTGTGATGTGGCACCCTACGCCCTGGATACAACTCAGCATACAATCGTCGAGCTTGCCGACCATTTCCATTACTTCGACCATAGACAAAGTGCATGTCTGACATTTCCGCATTTGTAAAATGTTCCATTATTTTTGATAAAACAAAAATTACTAACTTATTGATATTAATTTTATAGGAAACTAAAAGCGTTATACTAATGAGGAAAGCTAATTTGACGTTTTGTCAAAATAGTCGTATTTATACATAAATGTTGACAGTGACCTACTAGATAATGCATTACGAGTAGGCAGTAGAAGTTAAAAATACGCGTTAAGATGTCTTATTTTTTGCATAAAAATGGCGCTACCTACAAAAAAATGACAAGAAAGCTTTTTTGTCACAAATTGAACGAGAAATTCAAAAATAATTTTTATTTTAAAATATCTCAGTGGCGTACCATTTTTTTCTATAAAAATATCGGGATCATTACCCGTATGCGCGCCAATGATGAATATAAAATTCTTAATTGCATATCAAAGAATGCGCTATAAGTACCTCTTAAAACCCACTAAACTTCATTTGCATATCTTGACCGGTTTCAGAGCAATAAAAAATTATCAATTTTTAAGAAAAACTTTAACTAACTGTGGCTCGGAAACGAAGCCTTTGCGAATATACATTTATATAACAAAATATCATTATTTTTCCATGCAGAATCACCCCCTTAATTTTGTCGCACTTATTTACTAACACCCTGTATATTCAATAATGATCAAAATTCAATTAACCAAAACAAGTGCAAGGATATAATAGTCTTCTCAACCGGGGTTCATATATTATTTTACTCACAATCGGTTAATAATAGATACGTTTCTAACCTTCAAAACGGTAGGAAGGCGAGTCATTATTTACTTTACTTTCAAAGCTAGCAGGGAAAATTTCTCCCGGCTAGCTAAACGTCACTTTCAATGAACTTGTCATGTTACCTAGCAACAGCGTCGCAGTTTTTTTTGTTAAAGTGACTTATTAAACTGCAATAAAAATACCTATTATTTGAAACTTACCTAATTAAATAAATAATGACAAAAACCGATTGTGAGTAAAATAGTATACATACCACGGTGAAAAGTTTCCACATCGATATGTAATATACTATTTTACACTACTACCATATTGATTTTTATTTTCCATTTTTATATTGATAATAAGGTAAAACGTTTGACAGAACTACTTGGTTTTGAATATTCGCAGAAATCAGGTAGCCTTTGAAACTGTCATGTTTGACAACAAATTGTTTTTATTATCTACCAGTTGGAGAGAAAACTTTATTAATACCTTAGGAGCAGAAAATCAATTTCTCGGATTAAAAACAACCAAATTAAAATAGTAACGTATACATTGCCTAAATTACATATGTACGTATATCACGTATACTTTGTTGACAACATTTTTTTTGTGAGTCAACTAATTCGGGAAGCAAATTTTTTTTTACATTTTCCTTCCAGAAGTTGCTATCCCTGAAATAAAAAAATATATAATATCCTACTAGGCACATTTTTTTTAAATTTCACAATTGATAAATTACAAGTAACTATATGCTATACGTAAATATACATTTACTAAGTACCTTTTAATCTCTTCGACATGTAGCCCGTCTTTAGTATAAATTAAAAACTAACAGATATTCCGTTGTAGGGGAAGATAGAGGGTCGGCCTTACCTTTTGGCGAAAGTTGTATTGGTTATTTTTCCGGCTGGTAATTATCGGCCTAGTTGGGCTAGCTCGCCGCGTGGGTCGCAGGGTTCCAGCTATACTGAAAAAAAATAGGAGAGGGCGCCAGGTCCTCGACTCAGATCCAATCCTTATGCCGGACCGTACACAAGGTAAGGACAATTTCCAGCAGATCAAAAATAAACAAACCAACAACCAATGAATAGATCACAGCTTTATTTTAAATATTGGTGGGTACTATAGTGCGTAACAAGCAAAATCACAGCAGGCAGTATGCAAAAGTAGATGCAAGTATGATAGGCGATATGAATACATGTATATTTCTAATAGCAACAAAAAAAAACACACAGTATGCGACATGCAGCAATAAATATAAATATATATATATATATATATATATATATATATCAAACAAACAGTAGCCCATGAGCAGTAATGGCTATCATCTGTGAATGGGCTAACACATTAAAACATTTCGAGCACGGCATAAATCAATCGAACTCCCTACTCAGGTGCCGATATTCCGCGAAAGCATGAAATGACACGGGGGTTTAAAAGAAGCGCAGCGAGTATTAAATTACGCGTAAAAATAGAATGGATAGACTGGAGGTAACCTGTGAGGCAGGATATAGCAGAGCCGGGTTATGCAAGCGCACAGCTGATGCGAAACCCCGAGTATCAGCTCAGAAAGATTCTACAGTAAATATTCAAAAATTTCTAGGGCTCAAAACAACCAGGATATATGATCATATAAAAGCAGGGTTGTTTTCTCAGTGAAAATACATCAGGTACATACATGAACGCTAAAGCAATCGCTTGAATAAACCTTCGGCAAACTTGTACCTACGTAGAATCTCGCGAATAAATTACAATAACGCGGAATTGACAAAGATTCTACCGGCGGCGGGCCTTGTGACGCAATCGCTACTAACCCGAGATTAATCAGTCATGAACTGAAACTGCAGAAGCAATCGACTACCGATGTCGCTACTCTAGCCACTATCAACATCAAAACAAAGCAGCAAACGTCAGACGGCTGACAGCAAATGGCGGCGAACGAACTGTAAGTACCAGCTTAAAACTGAAATAATTGAGCGAAAGATCTAACATCCAGATTACAAGGGGACACGGCGATTGACGGGGCCGCAGCCCTCAGCAGCGGAACCACCAAAACAGGGCTCTAGTAAGTGTATCTAACGTCTGACATTAATTTTGCCAGGCTGCACATAAATGCAAATAAGGCAGCAGCATGAAGGCTAACTAATCTGTAAATTCGTAGGTTCGGCAGAGAAGCCGTGGCTCGGGGCTAATTCAAAACCGAAAGCTCCTACAGGATTAAGCCGCAGAGCTGCCTTCACGAACTCGGGTAAGCTCGATTAATGATTCAATAAAGATCACTAAAATGCACAAAATGGACGCTCGAAATCTGCACAAGGCCTATCATGTTAACGCATCAGATCTATACAAAAGCATGCACTAATAACTAACTAAACGAAGCATTGCTATGCCAAAAATATCACACATGCCCTAGCTACTAACGAAACGAGATACTACTAACTAACTATAAAATACACCAGGCGCAAATAGCTATATCAATTTCTTGCCTGTAGTAAAAACATGTCGGATCCTAACCTTCCTGTTGGCTGGAGGGGGGCGAAGCCGGCTGAAGCAGCGAGGGTTTCGGCAAACGCAGCGGAAGGCCGAGCGGGCCGAGGAAGCGGTGGAATATGTTGCAAGTGAGTGCAGTGCTACACTCTCTAGCGTAGCTCCCAGGAATTGCAGAATTCCTTGACAACTCGATAATTTCAGGAGCCCAAATCGACGGTTTGGATGCCCGCAGAGTGCAGCCGAACGAGGAATGCTAAGCCTCTTCAGGGAGAAATTTAACCTCTCGCAGGAAGCGTCCAAACTCTCCCAAGTAAGTTTGGCTGTAGTGATGACTGGCATCCGACAGGAAAAAGCATCCGACAGGAATTGGCTATAACGCACAACGCCCAAATGAGTCTCAAATAAGAAGAAGCTGGCCTAATCTTACCTCACGCTGGAATTGAGCCAGAAGAAAGGGCAGAAACAATGCTGGCCTCAGACGAATCCGCAATTGCGAATGACGTAAGTACAACCAAATCAAATACGAACGTCTTAAGGGCACATGTGCTTTGTAGGTCCTCCGAAGAATCCAAACGGAGCGGAGCTACACCAATTAGCTCACAAAAATCTACCAGTTACCAGTTATCAAAACTTTCCAAAATTTTTGGGCCAGAAGATGCGAAAAAAACAGCCTGAAAAATGTAACTGCAAGAAGAGATATCCTTTATCTAGCAACAAATAGAATAGTGCAGAATAATTGCAACAAGGGTGGCCTAAGCGCCATATACAAATTTCTGTAGAAATGTAGCCAGAATAAATTTAATTAGTAAAATATGGGTAATTATTCGAAGAGTTGCTTACCAAACTGCTTGATAATTATAGGAGAATATTTAAAAATAAGATATAGCCAATTATACCTAGTTTAAAGCATGCAAAAATTGGCAAAAGCCAACCATAAATATTCAGGTTCAAAAATTCAGCTAGCAAAAGTTCAATACTACGAGGAACGCTCCAAAAGTATCGTAACACCGTTCCAAAATATGCAGCAGCCCCTGAACTTGATAATAATAATTATGATTACGTTTTAAACTGATCGTGGCCATTTCCTCATTGAGTGTACAATAATCAATTTTTTTTAATTACTGCATCAAGTTGAGAAGGTTCCCGCTTTTTTCTGAATTTTTAATTTCAATTAAAGCAGCATTGTCAATTAATCCATCGGGGGTACAACCTAAAAACGCATGGATTTTATCAATTATCAGCCCACTCTTTCTTACCTGCTTTGAATATTGGTTTTCAAACAACGAAATAGCTGTATCTTCGCTTTGTAGACCGAAATTTGTAGCAGTATTTCCTTTGAATGTGCTATACAATAAATTTTCTACAGTTTTACCAGTCGATGTGCTTCTTCTAAGCTTACATATTCGGCCGAAATTTGAAGCAGTAAGGGGTTTTCTCCTCTCGGTTTTCCAAAAATCGTTATTTGATTGCAAAATTATTTCACTAAAAATGTGTGCTCTGTTGTAGTTACGAAGATTTTTTAAGAATTCTTTTGGATTTTTTTCATAAGTTTCAGAATCCATGTCTTCTACTTTATATTCTACTTCTAATCTGTAGTTTTCATCAACTGTAGCAAAAGTTCGCTTTTTAAAAGATTTCCCTAAAATACAGGTTTTTTAACTGTACATTTATTACTCGGGATGCGGAAAGTTCGTTCCCCACATTTCGTTCCCCACATTTCGTACTCCACATTTCGTTCCCGGGATATTACGTCTCCCCACATCTCGTACCCGGAAACTTCGTTCCAGAGCGAGTTCAGTTTGTCTCATAGATTACAGGGTGTTGAAAAACGAGTGTAGCAATCGGAATACAGTTAGATAATGACAGATATTTTAATTTATTTATTTATTAAAATAATCTTATAAGAATAAAATAAATTGTATTTACTAAAAATGACGGTTTAATCTAAGTATCTTCCTTATATCTTGTATACGGCCGCCATAATTTCTCATACTGAACAACTTTCCTTAGTAATATTTTGCCGTATTATGAACAATAAGGGTAGTTTACCTGAAAAGAAAATAGTTTTTGCGTAACTGTCAAGGCAGACTTGTTTTTGAAAAACTGAAAATGTTCTTAAAATTCTCTACAAACCCAGCAGGAATTTTAATTCCTATAACATTTTTATGTAAAGCTAAAAATAAAATTTAATTCCCTCTTGCAAACTCAATCCGAGGACAAACTGTTCTTACAAGTTTATTATAATAAATAAATTCATTAAAATATCTTTCATTTTTACTTCCTTTTACAATAAAGGAAGTATTGGATTCACCCCAAAAATTCGAAATTGAGTTTTCAACAGATCTTCACGTTTTAGAGTCCCCTGATCCCAAAAAACATGTTTTTTTTCATTGGTCTGTCTGTCTGTGTGTCTGTGAACAGAATATCTCAAAAACGAAAAGAGATATGGCGTTAAAACTTCATATACAAGTTTTGTGTACTATGTAGATGCGACAGCAAGCTTTTGAAAAAAAATTGCATAACCGAAAGTAGGTGTTTACTCTTGTTATTTTTCAGTTTTTTTCGATTTTTTCAAAAACGGCTCTAACGTTTTTTTTTAAACTTTACATTTTTATTACATTTTTAATGTGATTTTCCAGTTGAATACTTCTAAAATCGGTTTCTTTTGTTTTTTTTTTAATTTTTTTATTAACTCCTATTTTAAATAGAACACCCGGTATATTATTACATTTTTGAATTCAGCTTAAAATTCTAGAGAAAATTTGTTTCTTGAACTAACACTCTATTTTGTACCGTTTTTGTAAAATTTGTAATTTTTGAAAATTTTTGACAAATGCTTAAAAATTTAAAATCAAATTTTTGGCTAATTATAAGGTCACTGTAAAAGGAAGTTGTGTGCGTGTATCACACCAGATTTTTCTAACTGCATTCCGATCGCTGCACTCGCACCCGGTAACCTAGGAGACAAATTGAGCTCGCTCGGGAACGTAGTTTCCGGGTATGAAATGTGGGGGACGAAATGTGAGGAACGAAATGTGGGGAACGAACTTTTCGTAAACCTTATTACTCATATAATCCATTAGAGATACTTACGTTTGCTATTCAATTTTGCAGTATATTGTTTTTGACTTGCCGTAAAAAATATTTTAGTAAAATATCCAGGCCTTCGCTGAATATAGATGCTTCAATTTTACATAAAAAATTGCCTTTGGTATTATAATATATTGCTGCAGCTTTACATCTGTATTCGTAGGAATTCTTTAACGAAAAGTGTATCCTTATTCCTGTAGTTTGATTACTACTATCAAGCACTTTTTAATTTTTTTTAATTCAATTTTGACAGTTTAAAGTGACATTATTAACTCCATAACAACCTTCATAAACAGTCTATTATTTACATGTGAAATAAGTGTTTTAATTCACTAATGAATTAATAAAGTTTAATTCACTAGTGAATTAAAAAAGTTTAAATAAAGAACAACATATTTTTATTATTTCTACAAATATTTACATTCAATTATTCTTTCTCTTTGTAGTGTGTAATATATAATTACTAAAATTTAGATCAAATCGACGATGAATGGGCAAATTTATATCCTGATTTGAATGTTTTCCTTTTTATTCCAAATTTCGTCAAAATTTAATAAAAACATATATACGCCATGTGAATTAAACATTTATTCACTTGGTTTATACTATTTATGAATGAATATACCTGATATTATTTACTGGTGTCACTATAAATCGCCATAAAAAAAACTTCAAGTATATCTATATATTTGCAGTTTGTTTTGGATAGATTGATATACATAACTCAAACTATGAAAATATAGATATGTAAGCTTTCATGCTTTGAACGTATTTTGTAAAAAATTATTATTTATTCAAAAAAATATGTATCTTCCATTATCCACTTCGCGAAATTAATAACAGTAGTTGATTCTGGAAACTTTAGGGTGATAGCTATTTCAAATTGCAAGATCGCCTTGTACTGTTTAGTTGCTTAGTCATAACTAGGTTAACTTTGCATACGTACCTGTACACACAAAGGGCGAAATTCCGTAGCTGATACTAAATACAGATAAGGATCGTTAGTGTAGCAGTCGTCCCTCATTTATAATAGTAATGGATGTTTTCAAATTCGTCTGCTAGTTACCTATATTTTGTTGCAAAACAAGATTATTGTCGTAAACCGTAGGTACTGACTAACAACAATTTAGTTTAAAAAAGATCCATAATACGTAATTATTTATTAAGAAAAATAATGTGAGCAAAAAATATAAGAAGGCTATCTATAAATAGTTAATTATAGTAATCCCCAACCTCTTAACTACAATTAATTACAACATATCAGTTGCACCAAAACATTTCAGTTAAAATAATTTGGTTAAGGTACTATATTTATACGAGCAAGCTTATCCGCCATTTTGAGTTACTGAAAGTGGCAGCAAATTCAAATTCTAGTTACTTTCCAAATAGCATACGGTAAGTCGAAAAAACAACGATCATGTAATTTAATTTTATCCCTCTTAAAAAAGATTGGTTTTTAAACAAATAAAAAGAAAGCAGAATAAATCGAAACAAAAACACTGCTAACTAACACGCACGTGGTTCAAACTAGAGAACTTTGATAGTACCTTAGTTCAAACAACACTGACGAGTGACAGAACTCAATAGAACTGACAGATACAGTTGACAGCACAGAACAACACCTAAAAATACACACTGTATATAGATTTAAATAACCACACTTGGATGAAGACTGTAATTACAATTAGCATCGTAATGGAATGCACCAAGATTTAAATCAGCACGCAGTGTTCGTCTGGATCGAACAGTACGTACTCCAACGGTTTCTAGTCTTGCTTGGTTGACAGACGACAGAACGCACGGTTACCGATCAGCGCAACCAACGGCTTGCTGCTAAAATCCCTGTGACACAAAATCTAGTGGGATAAGCTTGCCTGGTTAATAAAACACTCTAAAGTTGGTTATTCGGTACCAAACGTAAGGACGCATTGAGCTAACTCGGTTATAAAAATAGAAGCTTCGTCGTAGGTCGCAGATAATAGATTAACAGATAAGGCACTTACAGAAATAATCCGCTTCCCAAATTGCCATGTACAACACAAAGTTGTGTATCTACAGTTGCCTAAATATTTTTTTTCAAGGCGCTGCAGAAAAATTCAGCTCGTTCGCTAGAGAAATGTATGAGCTCCCCTAAGCCGCAACCATAATATAATAGGAATGTTTATCTAAAACAGTGTGTAAAATTGACTTTTAGTTGATAGTTTTAAGTTTGTAAAACGACTTTTTAATAACATGCTTTCATTAGTTGACGTCGTCAGTAGCAACGTGTTTAAAATGATTTCATTAGTCACGTCGTCAGTACAGTAGCAATCACAACCGGTTGCTAGTAATCCTAATTTATATTAATATTTTTTGATACTTACCGTGTTTTTTAGATTGTATCATAGATAATAGTTATTTACTATACAAGTGGGATAAGAGCATCATTAATATACGTGTGTGTAAGTTACACACGAGTGCGAGTTTAGTTTTACGTGCAAGAAAACAAGTTTTTAAAAACTAACTTTATTTTCCAAGTAAACATAGACGGACAATTACATTATGCACTGAAGGTGTCTAAACGTAAAGCGTTACGCTTTCGATGCGTTCCCACAAATGTAAACTCTAATCTACTGCAGCGTTCGCACTCCAGATGCTGCGTCGTAATAGATAGGTAGGTATATAAGTTATCTTATGCCTGTTCGGCTATTCTGGTATCGTAACTTGCGTAGCACGAGTTATGTAAGCACACAAGTACATTAATGATGCATTATCACGCATGTATTCAAGGCGGTCTATGTATTGTACAAAATGTTATCTACAACTGTCCAAAATTGAGAAAAGTGCATTAAGAGAAATGTCAAATCTGTCATTTTCAAAAATATTTTAGTAGGAAAATGTCATTCATTAACACTATTTCAGTTAGGTAATGAAATTTGAGTTACGTAATAAGTTTCATTACATAACGCAAATGGATCTGATATCATTACCTAACTGAGTTAGTTAATGGTGTTCATTAACTAACTCAAATGAATTTAATAATAGGTTTTTATCCAAGCAGACGTAGATAAAATATTGTACGATACACATGCGTAAAGCATTTTTAGTCACTCCCGGAGCTTAAAATGCTCGTTCACTCGCGTTTTAACTCTGCCCTACTCGTGACTAAAGACTAGCTTTACGCACTTGTACCGTCAATTACTATTTCCCCAACTTAGAGTGCCGCCTACAATTTTTTGTAAATTTGGATATGATGAAAGAATCATCATATTTTGCCAGCGGCGCAGGAACTACTGTAATTATGGGGGGGGCAAAACATTTTTTTGAATGTTTTAACATAACTAAGCTTTATGTTCGGCTGTTCCATAAACACTTTATTATAGTATTATATAGCGTCCATAAAGTGCCACTTTAGTTCATACAGTAAAGTAAAACGGCCGCATGTCAAAGTTATTATCAAAATAAATGTAATTTTATTCCAATCAGGAGAGAAGATTATATTAACTGAAAACTTTACAAATAAGAAAAAGAAATTAATCTTTAGTACCTTACGATAATAGGTAGTTACTCTTGATATTGCAATTAACCTAGAAGTACCACACTTTGAAACTATCAAATGTTTCAATAGAAACTTGAATTTTCTAAGGTGTCTAATATAAATGATGATAATTTTAGATAAAAGGAAATATTCTGCAGTGCAGGCGAACGTAAAGCTTTGCATGCAGCTCCTACATAATCAGACCTTATTTGACTCGTCCTCTTTATCGCTACGCTACGCTCGCCCTCCATAAAATTAATTCGTGCAATAAAGTGCTACATTATGTACTTGATACGTAAATAACTTTAATAGCTACAATTAAGCTAAAATGCTAAAACGATACTTTGCATGCAGATTATATGTATACTTGGCATAAAACCGAGAAAATTTCAGAGGAATATATACAGGGTGAGCATCTTAAAAAAATATAATGTTGTATATTTTTGCTTTATCGGAGAAATAGATAAAAGTAATAATATTTAACATAGCTCAGGCTTTTATCATTGTCGAAAATGAGACCTAACAGATATAGGATAAACATCATAAGTGGGACAGAATAGTATGGTGTCTTTATAACGTAGCAGAAACTCGCACAATTCGAGTACGGCCGTAGCTCACTTGTGCAAGCAGGGACCCAAGCGGCAGACTAGAAACACGGCTCGAAATATTCGCCTGAGAGCGCGGAATTCGAATCCCAGCGGATTACATTTTTTTTTAAATTGATGTAAATCACATTTCTTTGCAAACTGATGTAATTCAAGCGAGGCAAGTTCCGTGTAACCACCTTTACAGATTTTTTCCTATGGAAATGCAATCTAGGGAAACCATTGACAACAATCATTGTCACTACATCTCATTGTGTTGGTATATACACTTCTGGTTATTATTTTTGCAATGAGAGATTAGATTCTAAAGTACGTTTTCTTTTTATAATAACTGTCAAAGTGTTACAATGTTGGTAGATATGTGATTAAAACGCTAGGAAATTTTTATACCTCGTGTTGGTAGAACTTTTTCAAAATTATGGTTATGTGTCAATTTTGAATGTCAAAGTTTCTTAATTGGAACTCTTGACACATTTCTTTTTTTAACATGGAATGATCATCATCATCAATAAAATCGGACAAAAAAAGAAAACCAAGAAATATTTTTATCGGTTTCAGGATATTAAGCCTTTGTTTACATATACAAAAGTAGGCTGGTAACTAGATCATAACTTATCTGTAGGGTTAAAGAATATTACCCTACATGGCAACCATAACCATATAGCAACCGATAAACTATTGAACAAATCACGGATGTTATGAATCATAACTGCCTTAGAAGTTTTAAAATCCTCGCTCTACGAGCTCGGAATTCAAAACATCTGCGGCAGTTATGATACTCATAACATTCCTAGATATGTTAATAGCTATAAATGCAAAAATGAAGCAAGCGATATTAAATTATGACATATCTGTCAAAATTACAATCATTTTTTTAGTGGATGAAAAGAACTAAAAATCTATGTACCAACATTATTAAAACTAGGGACCCTGCAGGAATGCAACTTATCCCCTAGAAAGTTGACCTTGAAAATTATTATACAAAAAAAATGTACTTTATGTTGACTGGTTGACACCGTAGTTATTTTTCAATTGTAGTTCTGGCTATTATAAAACTGTCCTTGTGCAATACCTACCTAACTAGTTCAAACCAAATTTTTCTATAGCAAGAACTTTAACAATTTCAAAAGAAAATAAGGACAGTCAATCACATTTCAAAATGCCAGTAGCTAGATTGGGTTGCTACGATAATACGAAGCTGTCATATTTAATTTAAACAAAAGTTATAATAGTTATTTACTATACAAGTGGGGTAACAGCATCATTAATATACGTGTGTGTAAGTTACAAACGAGTGCGTAGCACAAGTTATGTAAGCACACAAGTATATTAATGATGCATTATCACACATGTATTGTACAAAATTTTATCTACGACTGCCTAAAATTGAGAAAAGTGCATTAAGAGAAATGTCAGATCTGTCATTTTCAAAAATATTTTAGTAGGCAAATGTCATTATGTCATTCATTTGACACTATTTCAGTTACGTAATGAAGTCATTACACAACTCAGTTGCGTAATGAAACCATTACATAACTGAGTGGTGTAATGAGCTTCATTACCTAACTGAAATAGTGTCAAATGAGTGACGTAATGAGTTACTTATCCCACTGGAGAAGATAAAATTAAATAACTTTTTCTACCGTCACCTCTAAAACTGACTATTAAGCGCTCACTGTCAATGCGAAAAGTTAGCGATTCACACATTTTTTCCCTAGTAACCATTTTAGCATCGCAACCACGTAAACAATGTATTAATGAAATTTACCCGGGTAAATACCCAAAATGGGTATTTAAACGGGTATTTATGGCCTCATTTGCCAAATATTATAAAGCTAATTTAACCAGTATAATTGATTAGTAAGTCAAGGTGCTGTATTCGAATTTTATAAAAATGTAGAATAAAATAGCTGCACTGAGAACATTTAATACCCAAAATATTGATGGGGGCATAACTATACAGGTTGCCTAAAATTGTAGGGAACATGGCAATACCATGAGTTGGAAAAATTTCGAATACTATTTTCCATAAGAGTAGTAGTAGTAGTAGTAGTATCGTGGGGAGACTCATGTCTAACAAGTAAACCTTCATAGGCCCTTTTTGCCAACCCCGTGGACAAGGTCTAGGCATGCAGAGTACCAGGTACCTTAGTCCTATTTAGAATTTTGCCAAGACTAAGGAGTTTCAACCTTAGCAAGAAATCTTTTACATGCTACACATCGTAGTAAGTAAAATAGAAAATGCAATAATTATTTTGGTAGCTAGGCAACAAGTAACTATTGTGCCTACTTGTTGCCTAGTTACCAAAGTAATTATTGCATTTTCTATTTCACTTACTCTTATGGAAAATAGTATTCGAACCTTTTCCAACTCATGGAACTGCCATGTTCCGTACAATTTTAAGTAACTTATAACGGGTGTTCATAAACAGTCGTCATCCCAGTTGCTTTGAAAAACAAAATGTTATATCTTTGATTGATTCGTGCAACACAATGAAACGTCACTGAGTACTGTCATAGCTCAGTTTTTCTCAATTATAATAGACATACGTTTTTGAAGTCAAAACCTACTGGGATGACGACTGTTTATGAACACCCGTTATATAACAGCATAAAATAGCATGCATAAAAAACAGAATTCAATGGTTGAATAAGAAAGAGATGAACATAGAAATAAATATTTGAGTAGACTTGATATGTCTACTAAAATAACTTTTTTATACGGTTATTTCTTTCTTACTAAGTATTATGTGCTTTTGTTATGCTATCTCATTGCTGTTTTTTTTCTAAATTCTGACCGGGGCAATTTATTGCGCCTCTGTTTATTTCCATAAACTTCGGCAACCAATGTTTTTTTCCCGATAAACGATTAATTTACCTGGGTGAATGCATATTCAATGTTACATTTAAATTGTTATTTTACGTAAAATATTTCAGTGTATTTATATGTAATTTCTTTATTAAGATAACATTATTGTGTGAGTAAAAGTTGGCTTAGCTTTTTAAATATTAAACATTTGATAAATACCCACTTTTTAGGTATTTACCCGAGGCAGGGGTAAATACCCAGGTAAATACCCATTTATAAATACCCTTCCCACTGGGTATTTACCCGACCCACATCACTACGCATCGCCATGGCTAACCTGATTATTAATTTAATTCGTCATTTTTCTGGAACTGGCTAAAATTATTGACAATTGCATCAGGGTGCGTCCATCATCACGCAACAGATTTATTGAGTTTGTGAGTTTTTGTGAAGTTGAAGATGGAATCTGAAGGTAAATGCACCCCGCCTGAAGTATTTGAAGCGACCCAGACAGCAACCAACGAGTTGTTGCCGGCCAAATCGCGCGGCCTTTATGAACGGCGGTACAAAGACTTCATCAAATGGTGTGAATCGAAATTTCAATTATTTAACAATTTTGTCATTTATTTAGGACCGTAGAAAAAATTTTGTATGTATTTCGAGTGTAAAGATCCATTTTGGTATTCGGTTGCTTTTTCGAGCCTCGCTACCGCTCGGCACGAAACTCGCATCCTCATACCAAAATGGCTCTCTTTACACTCTAAATACATAAATAGATATTTATGCATTAAGGGAGATATGAATATGTTTTTTTAGACGACCACGTATGAAAGTAACATTATCGCGATAGCAGCCTGCTACAGAAAGTTGACAATTTCATACACTAGCACGATATTATATCGTGCTAGTCATATCGTAACGGCACAAAGTTATTCAAATCACGGCCTGCTTAATTGTGTGACAAACGTCAAAGTGACGTTTGTCACACAATTCAGCAGACCGTGATTCAAATAATCCAGACGCTTTTGCTTTATTCGTTGCTCTGCTTCCAACAAGCTCTTCTTCTTCTTCACGTGCCAATCCGTTACCGGATGTTGGCTCTCATTCTAGCTATCATAACTTTATTCGTAGCTGCTCGGAAAAGTCCAGTTGTTGTTGTCGAGAACCACGTTCTTAGGTTTTTGAGCCAGGATATGCGCCTTCTTCCCGGGCCCCTCTTCCCTTCCATTTTCCCCTGTAGAACTAACTGTCGTAGTCTATATCTCTGTTCATTCCTCATAATGTGGCCTAGGTATTCGAGCTCTATTTTTTTATAATTGTACCAATAATAATATAACGATCAATTTTGCAAACAAAATAAAAACAATTCTTAAAAATAGAATTTACTTTGAGTGGTCGTCTAAAAAATAGTGTTCATAACTCGCCCGAAAGTGCAAATATCTGTGCACGTGTTTTAGATCCACTCGGGCTTCGCTTCGCTACGCCCTCGTTTGTCTAATCAACACTCGCACGATATTTGCTACTTTCGACGCTTGTCATGAAAATAACTATTTCCCTGAGGTTGACATGTGTTACAGACCGAGGGCTCTGGCCCGAGGTCTGTAAGTCAACCGAAGGTAAAGAACATGAATATCTCCCGTGGTGCATACAATATTTTTTCTTCAAACGGCAGTAAAATATGGCATTATACTGCTGGATTGATGATGCTAAACGGTCACTTTATTCGCAAGCGGCAGATAATATTATCTGCCGCTGATGAGCGGCAGATAAAGTTATTATCTGCCGCTGACGACTTTATCTGCCGCTCGTCAGCGGCAGATAAAGTTATTATCTGCCGCTGACAACTTTATCTGCCGCTCGTCAGCGGCAGATAATATTATCTGCCGCTGACGAGATCAAGTAATTTTCTTCGAATTTTGTTCACAAAGTTGTAAATAATTTGTTATAAAAACGTTTGAAGAAAAAATACTATATGTTATTCGGAGCAAAATTATCTTTATGTGGCTCGGTTGTACTTATCTGCCTCGCAAGCTCGGCAGATAACCCGTCCAGCCTCGCCACATAAAATATAACTTTTGCTCCTAATAACATAATATACTATTATCTATCCTTGATGTTAAAGTGCTACTTTATCTACCCTTGCTGTTAAAGTAAAACTTGACCTTTTGTTTTGAGTGGATAAAAGCACACTTTAACATGTGCTATAGAAAAAAATAATTAATTGCCAACCTCTCGACATGAAACTTACCCTCACCACAAAAATAATAAGAAGTTTGTATCAAGACAATGCAGCCTAGTGACAATGCTTGTTGTCAACGATTTCCCTAGAATTTTGGCATTTACATTTCCATATGAAAGAAAAATGGACTATATCGAATTCTCCCCTGTTGACCTAAAAATCAAGACGTGTTTAACCAATTCTTCGTGTTTTATTTCTGCACCTTCTACAATAGAACAACATCTCGTATTTATGGATTAATGTGACAACCATATGTACAAATTTTTAAAAACTTCATAGAATATATCAGGGGTCCAAATTATACTATTTGCCCCCCTGATATATTCTATGAGGGGTCAATCGCCCCCCTCGCCTCCCCTGTTCCTGCGCCCCTGTATTTTGCCGTATCTGCATAGTAATTTTCATATACAATACCGCGAGCGGTCGAAGAATTGCCGACAATTTTTATCAAAGTGTATGAGTGTTTATTGCTTCGATATAAATTGGTCAAGTGCGACATCACGAGACCAATTTTGAAGCAATAAACACGAATAAACACTTTGACAAAAATTCATGCGATTCGTCGGCTGCAAGCTGCATTTGAAGGACTATTCAACGAACAAAATTGACATTTCTTAGTAATTAATCAATTTTATCACGTCCTCTTCGAAAATAAAAATCTGTTGACTTAAAATAAATTGTTTGTCAAATTTGACATTTCTAATATCATATTTGATTAATTTTACAGGAAGTTAAATAAATGTCACAGGAAGAGAAAAAAATTGTCACTTATAATACCATGAGTAGTCAAAGTTATGTCGAATATTTTTGCTGTGGTATCACGAATGTCCATTGCGCTTTGGTACGATTAGGACGAGTGCTCTAGCACGAGTCCTAATCCCAAACGCAATGGACATGAGTAGGTAGTTATACCACCGCAAAAATATTCTACTTAACTTTGACTACGAATGGCATTCGAGGGACTATTCAATGAACCAAACTACTTTTTTAATTTAGTTTTCAGTAAATCTGGCACGAAACTACGCAATTTCTATAGTAACAAAACACTAATACTGACTTTTTCTAATAAAAATCAAATTTGTTTAAAATATTCACTATACCACTAGTGAAAATTGTCGATTATTTTCACTAGTGAAAATTGTCACATATAATCTCATAAGAGCATTAATTCTTTCCGGAAATTTTTTTGAGTGCAGTTCAACAACGTCGTATTAATTTGCCCGAGCGGGACGCGAGGGCAAATTAGGACGTTGTTGGAATGCACGAAAATAATTTCCGGATATGAATTAATGCTCGAATGCAGATTCGGTAAGAAAATCGTAACGCCACAAACCCTCACAGTTAGGTTGGTCTACCTACAAAAAATTTCCAAGAAATTTTTTGATTGTCTTTGTTACGGCTCGTGAACTAATTTTTCTATTGGTCATTAATGAGTGTCGTACGATTTTCAATATAGTTCATTTTTATTGGCTCAAAGACGTCAAATCTTGTATTTTTATTGGTCAGTTTTTGATACATGACAAGTGAGTTGAATAGTCATTAAAACTCCGCTAGCGGAATTGTTGCACAATTTTACGCTGATTGGTGGCAAATTACATAAATACTAAATTATGATTGGTGAATAGTTAACTTGAAGGGGGTGAGTTGAATAGTCAACTTAATCTGACAAATAGTTTTGAATCTACAAGAAAATCTAAATACAAATATAGACAGATCAATAAAAAAACCAATTAGGGTAGGCTGTGATATGTGTTATACGTTTGGCAGTACTGAAGTGTATTGTCAGTCTATGTCAAATTCGAGATTTGCAGGTTAGGTTTTGTGTCAGTCTGTGTCAAACAACAAACAAAACCTAACCTACTAATCTCGAATTTGACATAGACTGACAATACACTTCAGTACTGCCAAACGTATAACACATATCACAGCCTGACCTAATTGTTTTTTTTATTGATCTGACGGTATTTAGGGTCATGCGATTTCATCGAGACGCAGTCTTCCCTCAAGCATCTTTGGATTAATTGGCCTGTTTTGGCATGAAGAACATGCTGTATATTAGGTGTCACTGGGTACAACTCGAAAACCTTGAAAATGTATCTTAAAGAAAGCAACGTTTTTTATAAAATTTATTGCAATATATGGTAGGTTCTACTCTTTGATATATTCAAATTTTGGCGCTTTTACAGGCAGAATTTGACCAATCTACAACTCATAAACTCACTGAACTAAATATGAATAACTAGTATGTAGTTCACTGCATAAACTTGAAAAACACGCATATTCTAACAATTTTCTGTTCCAACCACAACCCAACAAAAAAGAAAAGTTCCAAGTTCCAACTGCCAACTGTGCAAATCATAAAATCATAACATTTGTTTTGCTGGCTGTGGTTAACCTCAAAACTGAAATTTTGCGATGGTAAATAAATGTAATACATATATGAAATATCATGCTTTAAATTTTATTTTGTAGGATATTAGTGCTTTCTCCGAGGAAAATTTTGATACAAAAGAATGGATAAACAATATTTTGAAATCATTAGAACAGCAAGATAAAAAAGAGGTACTTATAATATGTATATAAAAATGTTACTGTCTTACGTACACGTCTTTACTTTATATAGTATTTAAATGCATCTAATACAGTGGGCTACATTCTTTAAAATGTGATAAGAGTATTCGAATTAATAATAATAATATTTATAACTTGCGGTAGGAGGCCTAGTGTGTGTGTTTTCAAATTGCGCTAAATGCCTCTGTCTTAATTTAACGACTGTCACTGAAATGTCAACCGGGACTGATTACAACATGCTCTCCGAAGCATGGGTGGTTACAATTTTACTACCGCTATTGGTCACCTATCTGAGTGCCAAAAGCAGTTAATGATGCTTAATTTCGAAACTATTTGTCAGCAAAAAAGCATGCCCAATCGTTTGGTGACGAAAGGAACTGAGTCAGCTTAATGTTTAACAACAATACGTTCTGGTAATGTTTCTATTCAGTGTTAAAAGGGCTTAAGTCAGCTCCAACTTAGTACCTTTCTGCACTAAACACTTAGGAGTTTGTGTAATGTGTAGGTTTTTACAGCTCACAGAATCTTAAACAACTTATTAATTTACTGTTTCTGCATGTGCATTAAGTTAAAAATAGGTAGTAATACTGAGGAAAGTGACTGTACTTAAAACAGAGGTGTTTAAAAAAAGAAACGTAGGGCTGTAAAAAGTGACGATAAATTTTAAACTTTAGTGTAGTGCAGAAAAGCAAGTTTTTGTCTGTGATTTTTTGTTTTCGTACATGTCCTATGAAATGGTTTACCAATCTAACAAATGATGAAAAAACAGTAATATTTCAAAATTTTTTTAATCTAAAACATCACAGCTGATTTAACAAGCAGCAACTGAGGAACATAAAGAGTCAAATTGAAGCAGTTACCAACAAAAACAACATAGAATACCAACAAGTTCTGCTTTCTGAATAGTATTATTAAATTTTCTTTTTAATATATACGTTAAAATAGAATCCTCCGCACTGTACAAACTAATGCTCTCTATAACTGATTTGTGCAATCTGATTTTGGTCTGCCTGCTTATACTTTGACTCCATATCACACTATGTAACTCTGATGGCTGCTTTCCTTCTTCCTATTTTGCTCTTAATTTCGAAGTCCCTTGTGCCTTCTGTGTTATGGTTATGTCCAGGTATTTGTAGTGCTCTACGATTTAAGAGGGAAATATTCAAAATTTCCAGATTTTTTTTGTCCGCGCCCTATTAACAAAGAGTCCGCTTAACGGAGATGCCCTTGCATTTAAACTACACTGGTTCCCGACGGTGCCAAGCAAAATGTCCGCTTAATAAAGGGGTCCGCTTAATGGAGTGCCCGTTATAACTTATGAGAGATTTCACTGTATATCACTGAATATTGGGCACCATGCAAAATATTCAAAAGACAATGTACCTACTCAAAAACTAAGTAACCTTTTTGCGAAATATCACTTAGCAACAATGTTCTGTCCTTAGTGATGTCGCTAGGTTACGTACGATAAACATCAACAAACTGTCTAAAGTTTGGTTTGCATTAAAAATTTTAAAATGTTGGGTTTTGGAAGTATTCACTCCTCTGAATTTAATTGAGAATGAATAATTATATTAATTGTTGAATTATTTTGCAATAAAGTTAATCGGTATGTATTAATATTGTTAAATAGTTGTCCCAAATACCGCTCTAAGTTGATTTTTTTTTTTTAATATTTCGCCTCTTCCATAGAGGTTATTGCAAATTTCACTCAACAAAATCACATTTGATATGATTTTGTTTCGTGAAATTTAAATGCAATAATTTACATGAAAACGGCAAAATACGAGGCTTGTATCGTAAGTGATACCTGTTAGCCTGGAAAAGCCAAACAAAATAATTAAGGAAGGCTTTGGTCACTTATTGTTTTGTTATGACAGTTGTTTATTAGACTGACAGGTTAATTCTTGTCGAAAACTATTTTCAGTATAGATAGTAAATTAAAACAAAGAGTAGTTATAGTTTTTGGAAAAGAAGGTTGTTCTGCCTGTGAAATTCATGAACGGCTTTTAAACGTGTTTGGTGAGTTGACAATTGACGTTAGTAATGTGCGTAGATGGGTGAACAAATTTAGGGCTGGTGAAACCAATATTTTTGATAAGCCACACTCAGGAAGACCGGTTACTGTTGGAACTGATGAAACAAAATTGCGCATTGATGCAATGATTCTTGAAGATCGACGTGTGACTGTTCGAGAAATTGTTAGTGCGTTGGGATCGGGACACAAGAGAAAATTATAAATGATCTTGGTTATTCTAAGGTGTGTGCTAGGTGGGTTCCTCGTCAGTTAATCGAAGCGCTAAAGGTAAAAAGAATGGAGATTTGTGCTGATCTCGTAAACACCTTCGAAGAAACAGGACCATCTTTTTTGATAACGTGTTGAGTGGGGATGAACCATGGGTGTCATCACCACGCCCAAATAGATTTGAAATGCAAACACGAATGCATTGTTTTTTCAAAATGAATTTGAGCGATGGGTTTCAAGGTGGCGCACAGGTTTAGAAAGAGAGGGGGATTATATTGAAAAATAATGTTTTGTAGTTCAAAGTTTGAATAAATATTATACGAGATTGCTTTTAGATATTTATTAATTTAACGGCATTACAGGCCTACAGGCATTACTTACGGTACAAGCCTCGTATTTCTCAAAAATATATCCGCTACTTGTGGTATTACCCTTGAAACAACAATTTGATGACCAAACATTTGACTTCAACAACAGACCATCAAATCTGCCTGTAGCAACAACTTCTACAACTGAAAACTTAGCCTCAACAAGTACCACAGAAATCAGCACTCATAACAAGTCTGTCAATAGTAATTATTATAATAGTTGTATTTTCCACGTTTATGGCAAAAATAAATGATCTAATATATTTTTTCTACGACCACTACTAAAAGTAGGCCTTTTAGCGCTAGTTTTTTTCATTAAAAGTGACGTTTTATAATTTATAGGGATGTCGTACCCGGTCCAAAATGAAACCCGGGTACCCGCAAGCAATACCCGGGTAGTCCCGGGTACCCGAAATATATAACAAAAATAATAGCGTACATCTGAACATCTTATAGGTAGCTACAATGCTACAATTTCTTTCTTTTACGCCACGAGTTTGAAACTGCACTAAATTGAAATAATACCGTACCTACTCACCAATTGAAACTGCAAGTCGTCTGTTATTCGTAAATATTTTCACACTTCCAAGTGCTATCAAATTCAAGTACGTGACTTTTTGTCCGAAATTGATAGCAGCATCAACATCACACAGTGGATGTTTATGTTACTTCATCCCACATAGACGCGACTTAATGGTACTATTGACGGGTTGAATATTTCCGTGAAGCGGATTTATTGCCAAATATGAAACAAGAAACAACATTATGTGGTATGGATGGGGTGATTCTTATTACTGCATCGTTGTTTTATGTTTTTCTAGAGATTATTCCTATTGCTTTTAAGTTTTTATCATCTTCTCCGAAAAAGGCTGACCTTCTGGAAATTACATAATTTAATAGTCGGGTACCCGGGTCCTGAAACTATACCCGGGTTGGCTATTACCCGGGTTGGCTATTACCCGGGTCGGCCCGGGTACCCGGGTACCCGCCGACATCCCTAATAATTTAGCGTGTTAAAAATGAAATCAGCTGTTTACTTTTAGCCCATGTGCTAAAAGTAAACAGCTGGTGTGGAATTTACAATTTCGAACTGGAAATAAGGTTGTAAAGTTATTCTAGTTACTTCTTGTCTTAGAGGTTAAAGTGTTTTTTAAATAATTAAGGTGTTATGTAATGAATAAAATTAAATGTGTACATTTATAATTACCTTTGATAACTGACTTTAACAGCTACTGGCTCCAGAAACATTCACCTGCCCGTCAAGGCCATCTCTTTATTATGACATAAATTATAACTGTCATAAATGCAAACCTTTGTTAAATAATCGACATTTATGGATTAATAAAAGTAAATTTAAGGCCATAGAAAATATATTGTGTGCAAACTCCTGCTAAAAGTGTTATTGCACTCGACTTTTCTCGAATTTTCATGTCTCAAGCATAAGCGGCCACTTTTAGCACTTCACATTCCCAATCTCCACTTATTCCTATATGCCCCTAAAATCTTCTTCTACTTCTCTCTCTTGCATTTCTTTATCTATTCCTTCTCCAACTCTTTCTCGGTCTTTCTCGTTTCCTCTTGTCTTGGGGTGTCCATGTCAAAACTTGCTTTGTAGTCTCCCTTCGGTCATTCGTTGTACGTGACCATACCATACTAACTATTTGATCCGTATATCTTTTACAATGGTGTGATTAATTCCCATGATTTCCCGGATTCTTTCATTTCTTATCCTTTCCCTTCTTGATTTTCCAGCTGCTCATCTCCAGAAGTCCATCTCTGTTGCCATTAACATTTTCTCAGAACAGTCTTTCAGCTGCCACACCTCCGAGCTGTAAGTTGCTATGCTCTTTATGATGGTATTATAAATTAACCTTCTATTGTTCTTTGAAATTTTGTCGTCCCATAAGATGCTGTTTAATTGAGAAATAGCTTTTCGAGTTGGATATTCCTATGTCGGATAGCTTCATCTAAGGTACCTTCTCATGTTAAATACATTCCTAGATATTTTGCTTGCTTGCTGATTTTACTTCATTTTGATTTTCACATCTGCCACTAAAATAGTAATAAGTAGGTAGGTAGTAAATTATTGTAAGTACATTATTATGCGGGATTGTTTTTCCTTTCCAAAATGTTATCATAGTTCGTTTCAATGATAATGTACAGGTAGGTACTCGTTCAGAAGATCAGAGATAATTTTACACTGCTTCCACATAATGATGATGATATGAGTTGATCAACAAATTACAATAATCTAAACCAGCACTAAAACAAATGCTCCCTTGATATCTTAATACTTTTGCATCATATAATCATATTCCTTACTAATTTTGGTTAAACTGTTTAAAAAAGCATCCTCTGACAAACATCTAAGGTATGATTTCATATAACCACTTAAAATTTTGCCTAAATACCTGGTATTCACTCCTCCTCCATTATTTCGCCATGAAAATCTTTATCACCATTATCGTCCTCTGATTCTGAATCAGATTCACCTAGCGAAATAATAAAGGGAGGTATGTTTTCATACGATAAATTTCCCATGTGTTTTCTCCAATCATTCAAAATAAGTTTTTTGCAATGTCTACAAACATTTTGCCACATTTCTGGACTACATTTGAAAATGGACTCAAGTCATAAAGTCTCAACCTTACCCTTGGATGAAGGTTGAAAATTGATGTGCTTGTTATAATACGATTTACAAAACCCCCATGATTATATTGACAATGGTATGGGGCTACTCTAAGAACATCATGTCCATGGCAATGTCTCATCTACCAAATATCACCGTTGTCCATTACTCCAAAAGTCTATGTATTGTCTTTTATCATTCTTTACTCCTTTCTTAACTTCAGCATGTTTTTTCTTGTATTCTGTTTGTAATACTCTTTTTGTGCTTTGTTTGTTGTAGACAGTATTTTTAGTTTAATGTGTTTTCTTTCTTCTATTTTCCTTTTTGTCTCTCTACTTATCCATTTCTGGTCCCTTTTATTTTTGTATCCTATTACTGACGTGGCTGTGTTCTTGATAGCAGTTTTATATCTTTCCCATATGTTTTAGGTCGCCTATATTTTGAATTTTTTCCTCGAAGGTATTCTGGAATCTTGAAAGCACATTTGGGTGCTCCAAATCGATGGTGTTGTATTTCTTTCTTGTGTTTCTGTTGCGTGTGTAATCTGTTCTAATGCTTATTTTCAGTTATGCTCTAACTAACTCATGATCAGATGCGACTTCTGCTCCTCTCATTGCCCTCACATCCTTCAGGGAGTTCTTCCACTTTTTATCTATCATTATGTGGTCTATTTGGTTTCTATGTGTGTTTACTGGCTTAGTCCATGTAGTTTTGTGTATGTCTTTGTGCCTAAATAGTGTCCCTCCTATTATTAGATTGTAGATTGAACAAAATTCTATTAATCTTTCTCCGTTGTTGTTTATTGTTCCTATTCCATATGGTCCCATTATATGTTCATTTCCTGTGTTGTCGCATCCTACTTTTGCATTCCAGTCGCCTATAAGAATCTTTATGTCCTGTCTATATTTTTTTTTGTATGTTTTGGAACATGTTGCTTGAATTTGTTCATAGAATTCGTCCTTGATGTTTTCGTCTTGGGTGTTTGTTGGTACGTATGCATTTACAACTATTATGTTTCTAAATTTAGCTTTAAGTCGTCCCCATATAATTCTATCTGATGGGCTTTCCCATTCCAGTAGTAACTTGGTTGCTTCTTTGTTTAGCATTAAGGCTACGCCCCTTTCTTTGTTTGCATTTATGTCTGGATTACCGGAGTACAGTATTTTGTTTCCATTTTGCATTCTTACTGTTCCCGCTCCATTCCATCGTACTTCGCTGATTCCTAGTATACTTATTTTATATTTAATCATCTCTGTTGCTACTTGGCATGCTTTGCTCTCTTCGGTCATTGTTTACACATTGTAGCATTCAATATAAGTGTTCTCTTTTATGTTCAACCCATCTTTTCATTCTTCTTGTTTATCTCCTTGTATTTTATTTTCTGTTTGTTCCTAAATGTTCTTGTTTGTTTTGTTCTTGTTGTTTCTGTTTCTTTTGAAATTCTTTGTATATTTGTAGGTTCTTCGCTTTTTTTATTACAGTTTCCGGTGGTTTTTTTATTTTTATCTGTTTTAACATTTTTGTGCTAATTGTTTCGGGTTTTTTTTTACTTGGCTTGTTGTTTTGCTTCTTTGTTTTCTTTGGTCCTTGTTCGTTGCTATTTTCGTCGTAAAGGTTTCAGTCCGTTTGTTTATCTCTAATTGCTATTTATCTTTGTTCTCTGGTCTTTGTGTTTCCTGGCTGCTTGTTGGTTTCAGGATTTAGTTGTCTCTTCTTATTGATGCTAGTAATATTTGAATCGTTCCTGCGTTTCTTTTTCGGGTCTTTTTTTTTC
The DNA here is from genome assembly GCA_940337035.1 of Agriotes lineatus. Lineage (NCBI taxonomy): Eukaryota > Metazoa > Arthropoda > Insecta > Coleoptera > Elateridae > Agriotes > Agriotes lineatus. Next base: position 93,243 of record CALNHX010002987.1, read on the forward strand.
TTTACTGGCTTATTTATCTTTTCTGCTTCCTTTTCACTTGTTGTTTCCTGTTCTTCTTTATTTAATTTCTTCTCTTCTGTTACGATTTTATGTAGCTTATTACAACCTGTTTCCTTTGTTCTCTTAGCTGTTTCACTAGCGGTATTAGTTCTTTGCGTTCTTGTACTATTTCCTTTGTGTAATCTTCTATGAAAATGTTTTGTCTTTTCAGTAGCTTTTTCTGTTGTAGGGTAATGTATTTCATTCTTATGTTGACAAACCGTACTATTATTGGCCCATCTGTTGTTGGGTTGATTTTCCGTATATTTTCAATGTCTCTCGGCTTGCATTCCATCTGGAGATTTTCCCGAATAAATGTTAGTTACTATTTTTTCTAGATCGAAGAAGTTCTTTTTTATCTGTTTTTATTCCTTTTAGTATTATATTTCTGTTTTTGGCTTCTTTTTCTATTGCGTTTATTTTACTTTCAATCTGAATCATTCTGGTTTCGTTTTTTTTTTAATTAAGTTCATTGATTTTGTTGAATTTCTCATCGATGTTTTTGTTGACTGATTTAAATTTCTCAGCCATTTTCTGGTCTATAAGCCCCATTTCTTTTTTTACACTAGTTATTTCTTTTTTCATATCTTTTAAATATTTTAATATTTCTTCGTTCATTTTAATAAAATTTAAATAAAATGAACGAATAATCTCAAAACAGCATTAATTCTTTCCGGACATTTTTTTGAGTGTGTTCCAACAACGTCGTATTAATTTGCCCGAGGAGGACGCGAGGGCAAATTAGGCATTGTTGAAATGCATGAAAAATAATTTCTGGATATGAATTAGTGCTAGAATGCAGATTCGGTAAGAAAATCGTAACGACACAAACCCTAAAATGAAATAATGTCTACCTACAAAAAATTTCCAAGAAATTTTTTGTTGTTTTGGTTTCGGCTCGTGAACTAATTTTTCTGTTGGTTATTAATGAGTGTCGTACGATTGTCAGTAATAATAGGACGAGAGATCAAAATATTGCTGACAATAATTTTTGCGATTGAGATACGAGTTTCTGGGGCGACGAAAATAACGACGAGTGCTTGCACGAGTCGTTTTTTTCGAAAGCAACAGAAACGAGACAATCTGAAGAACAAAAATTGTCTGCAATATTTTGACCTAGAGTCCTATTCGTCTTGACTAGGGATGCACCGATACGGGTTTTTTGGCCGATACCGATATATCGGCCGATACCGATATAATCGAGGCCGATATATCGGCCGGCTATGGGTTCACCGCTATCACCTGTTATCGCTAATATCTACATGGAGATTTTTGAAACCAAGGATCTCAAACAAGCGCAGCTAAAAACGACTTGCTGGTTGAGATATGTAGATGATACCTTTGTCATCTGGTCACATGGACGCCAGACGTTGAATCTATTTCTAAAACATCTGAATTCTGTACATTCCAACATACAATTCCCAATGGAAGTAGAGGAAAATTGCAGTATTCCGTTTCTAGACGTCCTGGTGAAACGTAAATCAGATGGCAGTTTAGGACATGCAGTCTATAGAAAGAAAACACACACCGACAGATATCTAAATGCTGACTCACACCATCATCCAATGCAAAAACCAACAGTTCTCCAGACTTTGGCGATAAGAGCCGTTCGTATCTCAGATGAGGAAAATCTAGAGAGAGAAAAGCTACATCTGTTTGACTCTTTACAAAAGAACGGATACACTACTACCGCCATACGAAAAGCACTAGACAAGACTATGACACAAAAGGCTAAAGAAGAATCCCCACCTCTGGCAGGCTTAGCATTTCTACCTTACGTTAAAGGCTTGACTGATAAGATAGGACGTGTCCTGCAACGATGCAACATCAAAACTGTGTTCACAAGCAAGGAAACTTTGGGTAACGGTAAAATACAAGATTCCAAGTTTAAAAACCGCTGGCGTATTCCTTGTTCTTGCGGCTCGAGTTACAATGGACAGACTGGTCGTTCAGTTGCTCTAAGACTTCAAGAACATAAAGGCGATTGCAAATACAAACGCATCAAAAAATCAGCCGTAGCTGAGCATACGTCTACAAATGGGCACACTATAGAGTTTGAGCACGCCAGAGTACTTGCCAGAATACCTCACTACCTCCCGCGAGTGATACGTGAAGCCATAGAAATAGAAAAACATCCAAATAATATCAACAGGAAAGCTTAGTAAAACGTGGACCCCTGTGATACATGATCTAAAGCATTACAACAGCTGTGCGTCATACGGCCACGCCCCATGGATTACGTTGCACTCGGACGACCAACCAGCGTTACGCCAATCCGCGCGCCTGGCACGGAGGACTATAAATAGCTCCACACTGACTTTCGGTTCACCGAGCTCCGTGGCTTAGTGCGTAGCACGTCCACTTAGCATTCGGGAGGTCGTGGGTTCGATTCCTGCGGCCGCCTGCCTTGATTCAGGTTTTTAGGTGGTTTTCCTGAGTCAACAGAGTACCTTCTCTGAGGTGAATGCCGGGGCAGTATTTCTCCACCTTTCCTGACCCTTTCTTCCAGTCTCCACCCTTCCTTTCTCTCACCCATCCCGAGTTTCCTGTTCTTGGCTGAAGAGGGACGGAAGGTCCCTATAGCAGCCCGCCTCCAGTTGGGGGAATTGAAATAACCTTTACCTTTGTCCTTTTTTCCTTTCGGTTCTTAGTGCGACTTTCACTCTGATGATGCAAGCTGCAAAGTCTTGCGAAACGTTAGTGAATATGGATGCACAAACAGCAAAACGGCCAAATCTGCGTAAGTATCCTTGTTCTCAAGATACTCAAACAATACGAGCCACCAAAGAGCATGATCATCGCGCGGGTTATGCTCGACTTCACAAGGTGCAAGGCACATTAAGCCTGAAAATTCTGGGTGTTCATATACAAATACTACGCGGTCTAAGCCGAAATTCCATGTTAAGAAGAATAATTCGAGAAACCGCGAAAGCCTCAAACAGTATATAGTATAATAATTAGGGATGTCGGCGGGTACCCGGGTACCCGGGTCGACCCGGGTAATAGTCGACCCGGGTGTAGTTTCAGGACCCGGGTACCCGACTAGTAAATTATCTAATTTCCAAGAAGTCAGCCTTTTTCGGAGATAATAAAAATAATAGCAATAAGCGCTAGAAAAACATAACCATGCAGTAATGACAAGAATGGGATGGGGTGATCCCATACCACATAATGTTTTTTGTTTCATATAAGGAAGGCAATAAATCCGCTTCACCGAAATATTCAACCCGTCAATAGTACCATTAAATTGCTTCAGTATGGGATGAAGTAACATAAACATCCTGTGTGTGATGTTGATTGATGCCGCTACCAATTTCGGACAAAAAGTCACGTACTTGAATTTGATAACACTTGGAAGTTTGAAAATACTTACGAATAACAGACGACTTGCAGTTTGAATTGGCGAGTAGGTACTATTTCAATTTAGTTTAATTTAAAACTCGCGGTGTAAAAGAAAGCATTTTGTAGTTACTTCAGATGTTCAGAATTACACTAACATTTTTGTTATATATTTCGGGTACCCGGGGGTACCCGGGTACTGCTTTCGGGTACCCGGGTTTGATTTTAGACCGGGTACGACATCCCTAATAATAATATACTAATATGGCACGCGTGTGTTTGTTATTATAAATAATTTACTCGAGAAAAGAGGAAAAGACCTCACTCGGCCCGACGCGACGGCCTCGAGGGTTCAACTTTTCTCGCGTAACTTATTTGCAATCTCACACACTTGAACCATACATTTACTTAATCTTTTATTTCCAGTTTTTACTTCCTTTAGGGATGGACCGATACGGGTTTTTTGGCCGATACCGATATATCGGCCGATACGCCGATATATCGGCCGATATATTCTCATTGCTTTCTCCACTACTTTTTTACTACATGCAAGCACGTGTGCGCCGCTGCTTGTTTGATTCGGGCGGGGTAATCCCCTAAATACGAACTCTAGCTTAGATTTGCTTATGGAGGCGTCTTCTTGTCATTTCGTTTTAATAACGCAATTTAACACAGTCATTTTGTTCTTGACCTATTAGTTAGTATTGTTAACAATTTCTGATGATGCAAGACCTTGAAATGGCATCGCCTGATCGAATGTTTTTGCTGATGGACCGAGCTCTGTGGACTAGTGGTTACCACGTCTGCTTAGTATTCGAGAGGTCCTGAGTTCGATTCCCTTGGTCGCCTTCTTTGATTCAGGTTTTTAGGTGGTTTTTCTAAGTCAACAGAGTACCTTGTTAAGTCATTTTGCTGTTTCAGATGCTTAATTGCATTTCACGCCGTTAGTTAGGTCATTTTGGTATTTTGAATAGCCGCCTAAGTTTAGAGCAGCGTGCCCGTATGCTAAGCCCTTTTAGCTCTTTATTTGGCTCCATCGCCTAATTCCAGAATCACGATTTCGCACATATTTAGCCCCAAAAGCAGTATTTGTCGTCGGTTGGAGCTCTCCTCTGATGGCGTTTTTCTGAATTCTGAATAGCACGCTGTGGCGGCGTGATACCAGCGTGGCCCGCATTGGTTGGTTTCATTTCATCGCCTTGCGATTCGCTGTGGTTTAGTCACGTGGCGGGACGCGGCCAAGGTGACCTTTTGCCAACGCTTCCCTCTGGGGCATTCAGCCGAGAGCCGTCGAACGAACAAGTGGTCGGATAGTGTGTGAGTTCGTGCGACGCTCCCGCCCTTGGCGGGGGCGTCAGCCTTTTTCCCGTCAAGTGCTGCTTCAGCACGTATGTGATTTACGGTTTCGCCATAAGTGGCAGTCGTCCGGAGCCCGTTGCAGAGAGCGCTTGTGTGGTGGTTGTGAGTCGGAGTTTGTCGAGTGGTCTTCGGCGTAACGTGGGTGTTTTTGGAGCCCAGTTCCTGCTACTGTAAGTGAGGGGTCGTGCCCCCTTCATCTCGACCTACGAGGATTTGGTTCAGCAGAACGAAAGTGGCCCCTTTCTTTTCGTCGTCCCGTTGTACGCGTCCTGACGCGTCTCCCGTCGCCATTGAGGCGGTTGTGCATTCACCCCCTTCCGCCGTTGTAACACCGAAGGTACCTACCACCTACGATTGCAGCTCGTCGCAACTCAACTGTACCAGGCTCCCTCGCCGCCTACGCATTAAGGTATGTGCCTTTAACCTGATTACCGCTGTGAACGCGAGTGTTACTCATTACTACTCATTACTGCGCTAGTGTATTCATTCAGACTTGCAGACTGTTCACGCCGCGAAGGCTAATGTAAATCGTCGCTGCCCTTGCATAAGGCAACGTGTATCTTTGTACTCATTACTACTCATTACTGCGCTAGTGTATTCATTCAGACTTGCAGACTGTTCATGCCGCGGAGGCTAATGTAAATCGTCGCTGCCCGCCGTATAAGGCCACGTACATGTTTGTACTCGTTACTACCTATTATTGCTGTTCACTAATGTTCAACATCTGTCGTTAAGTTTAGAGCGCGCGTGCCAGCTGGTGCCCTTAATTATAGATTAAGGTTAGATACAGGGCGACGCATTCTGCTACCCCATTGTAACCCGAAGTGAAATATATGATTGGTTAGTTAAGGGAACTATTGTTTGTTTCGGCTTGTGCATGTTCTGTTACAGATAGACGCCCCTTTATTGTACGAATTATTGTACGACGGAACGAGGAATGTGAGCGTGCAGGTGAGTGAGACAGCTGCGTAGTCGTGGTCGGATTGACACCTAATCACAATCCTTGCTTAAGGCAATCCCGAAATGGTTATTTGACCTTGCAACTCTTGAGTAATCTTATTGGCGGAGTATTTTTGCATGCTTCGCTCCCGTCTAACCGTCCAGGCCCGGTTAGCCGGGTTAAGACAGGCTTGATGGCGCCCTCATAATTTCGACATACCCTGTATATATTATGCCACAACGCGCTTGCCCAGAACGTATCGTGTGACTCACGCCCGACTCCCTGAGCGTTCCAGCCGTGGCCTATTAGCCTATTTCGAACCGATTTCAGGGCAAGTGTGTCAGGTTTTCAGGACTGATTCCGTGGTGCGATGCTCACCTTGGGTGGGTGTCGTAAAGTCCTTTTAATACCGTAACAGGCTAATTTTGGCGCCCGCATGTGGGGCATTTGTTGGCCTTTTTCTCGTTAAGCCCACCCGTTGTGCGTCTTAATTTTGGCTTCCCAACGTGTGGGCCTGTTTTTTTTCTGATATTCGTCTTCTCGTCAAGCCCCTTCGTCGTGCGTCTTAATTTTGGTTTCCTAACGGGGGGGTTTTGTCTGTTTGGTCTTGTCGTCAAGCCTCCCGTTGTGCCTTGATTTTGGCTATTCCAACGTTTGGAGCCTATTGGTGCACGACAACGCTCGACCTCATTTTGGGGTTTTCCTTTTTTTGCGCTGTGTGTCTTAATTTTGGCGCCCGCCTCTGGGGCATTTTAGGCATTGTAGCCTTGTTGTGTCATTTATATCGTTGTCACAAATGTTTTTTTCGTCATTTCGAAGTGGTATGGACTGGTAAACCGTTTTTTTTTTCTTAGTAGAATATTTTACCGAGCTTCTTTTCTTGTTTTCTATTTGTCTTTTCCTGTTTTCTTCTGTTTTCTATAAGTCTTTTCTTGTCTTTTCCTATTCTTAGTTTATTTTCATTAGTTTTCTTGACCGTGTATATGTTTTTTCTTAGTTGTCATTTGTCTTTACTTTTCTTTTCTTGTTTTCTATATGTTTTTTCTTGTCTTTTCTTATTTTCTATTTGTAGTTTTGTGTTTTCTTGTTGTTTATCGCCTTTTTGAGTTTTCTGTTTGTGTTTTTCCATGTCTTTTCATATTTTGAGTATCTTTTCCGTCATTTTTTACCGTCGTTTCTTGTTTTTCTTAGCCAGTTCATACTACCGAGATCTCTCGTTGCATTTAGTGCAGATTTTATCCCGTATTAGTCGGATTTAGTACCAGATGTTGTTGAGTGAAGGTACCGACCTTGTTTTTTTAAAGTCTTTTCGAAGGCTTAGTGGGAGTTTCGATTCCCTGTCGCTTACATTGTTTAGCCTTGGGCCAAGTTGACACTTTTGTTGTACCGAACTGACGTTTATCGATTTTGACGTTCACGTTAGCGAGGTTTATCGATTTTGACGTTGATGTTTACCGATTTTGACAATTTTTTTTCTCTCTATCGTTTGGTGTTGTACCGAGTTGATTTTTGGTGAACAGGTTGGAATTCATTTTTACCTTCATTACCGTGTCTTGGTTTGTTGATAAGTTTTGGTGTGTTGTTGGTGTGCTTGGGGAGATTCGCTCGTGCGGTTATTACGTCCCTCAGGCCATCTTCTTAGTTGGTTTGACGTAGTTATTTTCGTTTGGCCTTCATTTCATTTTCATTATTATCATGTGCCGCCCAACCTGGTTTACCGACTTCTTCGTGGACACCCCTAACAGTTATCGCAGTGTTTTGTACACTTACCGTTAGCATTTAACGAGTCTTTACCGCTGGTCGGAATGATTCGTACTTGTTGACGTTTTGTTGTCATTTATCGCACCCTTTTTGTTTGATGACGTCATGTTGTCACGTATCGTGTTCTTTGTGAACAGTTTCGTTGAGGCTTTTGAGCTTTGTGTGACACCAGGGCCCGGTTGTTCGCATAAGGTTTCTTAAGTGTAAAGTGTTTGAATATTTAACGATTTTTGACCTTTTTTTTTGTAGTGATGCCCTGTTGTTTTCGTGGCCTAGCGCTCTTTTACCGTACCGTTGGCCGTCGCCATTTTCAACCACCTATGTGGGATTACATAAAGAGAGCGTGTTTCTGGTCATTTTTTTTCGTGCGGACCCTGTCGTCGTAAGGTAGTCCCGCATGGAGTTCTGAAAAGGATTTATTGGGCATGCGTCATCGAACGCCTACACCCTTGGAGACTTGGTTCTTCGTGATTTTCTTTTGGTGTTCGGTGTTGGAGTCATTTTCGAGCTCGCGCTTTGCGGTTTAATAGTCGACTTGGCTCCGGCATCGGCATTGATTGAGGATTTCGGTGGACTGAGTTTTTCCTATCACTGATTATGACTATTTTTGACAGTTTCTGTCACAACCATTTCCCTTTTTTTTTGGTGGTTCATCCTCTTCTCTTGGGTACTCATACCAGTTGTGGGATCCACACAATGCGCCGATCTCGTGACGCGCAGCGTGCCCTCTTCAGGTAACCCTTGGGTGGGACTTTGGACTTCCATTTCTATACCCCCCCCCCCTCCCTGTGTTCTTTTGGAACGGTTGGTCGGAAGTGTCCACAGGTGTAAGACTTGTTTGTACCCGATTTCGACAAAATTTACGTATTTTCTACTGGCGTATCCAGTCTTTCTTCTTCCTCTTCTCTCTTCCCACCTTTGCACCCTATCTGGTGGCCAGTGTGCGTAATCCCTTTGGGGGTGCACTCTATCGTATCGAATGTTTTTTTGTTTTGTTCGTTTTTCGTTGTTGCGTTTTCGTTTGAGTTCTCGTTACGTTGTCGCAAAATGCCTCGTTGTTTTATAAGAGACTTCGGGGAACTCTCTTTCAAGTAAGGGGAGTGTTAAGTCATTTTGCTGTTTCAGATGCTTAATTGCATTTCACGCCGTTAGTTAGGTCATTTTGGTATTTTGAATAGCCGCCTAAGCTTAGAGCAGCGTGCCCGTATGCTAAGCCCTTTTAGCTCTTTATTTGGCTCCATCGCCTAATTCCAGAATCACGATTTCGCACATATTTAGCCCCAAAAGCAGTATTTGTCGTCGGTTGGAGCTCTCCTCTGATGGCGTTTTTCTGAATTCTGAATAGCACGCTGTGGCGGCGTGATACCAGCGTGGCCCGCATTGGTTTGTTTCATTTAGCACGCTGTGGCGGCGTGATACCAGCGTGGCCCGCATTGGTTGGTTTCATTTCATCGCCTTGCGATTCGCTGTGGTTTAGTCACGTGGGGGACACGGCCAAGGTGACCTTTTGCCAACGCTTCCCTCGGGCATTCAGCCGAGAGCCGTCGATCAAGCAAGTGGTCGGATAGTGTGTGCTTCGTGCGGCGCTCCCGCCATTATGGCGGGGGCGTCAGTCTTTTTCCCGTCAAGTGCTGCTTCAGCAATTTTGTTACAAACGTTTTCGCCTTAAAGGCAGTCGTCCGGAGCCCATTGCAGAGAGCGCTTGTGTGGTGGTTGTGAGTCGGAATTTGTCGAGTGGTCTTCGGCGTAACGTGGGTGTTTTTGGAGCCCAGTTCCTGCTACTGTTAGTGAGGGGTCGTGCCCCCTTCATCTCGACCTACGAGGATTTGGTTCAGCAGAACGAGTGAGGCCCCCATTCTTTTCGTCGTCCCGTTGTACGCGTCCTGACGCGTCTCCCGTCGCCATTGAGGCGGTTATGCATTCACCCCCTTTCGCCGTTGTAACACCGAAGGTACCTGCCACCTACGATTGCAGCTCGTCGCAACTCAACTGTACCAGGCTCCCTCGCCGCCTACGCATTAAGGTATGTGCCTTTAACCTGATTACCGCTGTGAACGCGAGTGTTACTCATTACTACTCATTACTACGCTAGTGTATTTATTTAGACTTGCAGACTGTTCATGCCGTGAAGGCAAATGTAAATCGTCGCTGCCCTTGCATAAGGCAACGTGTATCTTTGTACCTACTCATTACTACGCTAGTGTATTCATTTAGACTTGCAGACTGTTCATGCCGTGAAGGCAAATGTAAATCGTCGCTGCCCTTGCATAAGGCAACGTGTATCTTTGTACCTACTCATTACTACGCTAGTGTATTCATTTAGACTTGCAGACTGTTCATGCCGTGAAGGCAAATGTAAATCGTCGCTGCCCTTGCATAAGGCAACGTGTATCTTTGTACCTACTCATTACTACGCTAGTGTATTCATTTAGACTTGCAGACTGTTCGTGCCGTGAAGGCAAATGTAAATCGTCGCTGCCCTTGCATAAGGCAACGTGTATCTTTGTACCTACTCGTTACTACCTATTATTGCTGTTCACTAATGTTCAACATCTGTCGTTAAGTTTAGAGCGCGCGTGCCAGCTGGTGCCCTTAATTATAGATTAAGGTTAGATACAGGGCGACGCATTCTGCTACCCCATTGTAACCCGAAGTGAAATATATGATTGGTTAGTTAAGGGAACTATTGTTTGTTTCGGCTTGTGCATGTTCTGTTACAGATAGACGCCCCTTTATTGTACGGATTATTGTACGACGGAACGAGGAAGCTGTGAGCGTGCAGGTGAGTGAGACAGCTGCGTAGTCGTGGTCGGATTGACACCTAATCACAATCCTTGCTTAAGGCAATCCCGAAATGGTTATTTGACCTTGCAACTCTTGAGTAATCTTATTGGCGGAGTATTTTTGCATGCTTCGCTCCCGTCTAACCGTCCAGGCCCGGTTAGCCGGGTTAAGACAGGCTTGGTGGCGCCCTCATAATTTCGACATACCCTGTATATATTATGCCACAACGCGCTTGCCCAGAACGTATCGTGTGACTCACGCCCGACTCCCTGAGCGTTCCAGCCGTGGCCTATTAGCCTATTTCGAACCGATTTCAGGGCAAGTGTGTCAGGTTTTCAGGACTGATTCCGTGGTGCGATGCTCACCTTGGGTGGGTGTCGTAAAGTCCTTTTAATACCGTAACAGTCTGCATCCGTCTGAAACCCGGTTTCATCACAATTGAATATGTTTTGTGGCTTATTAGTTAATCCAAGGCGATCAATAGTGTTACTTAGTTTAAGAAAAAAGTCTTCTATAATTTCTGGGCAACAAGCTTCGGCTCTATTTTTAGGTAGATTTTGAGAAATCCGTCGACTGAATTGGTTTTTCCAACGAGCTTCAAAGAGTAAGCAACAATCTTTACCGGGTAATCCATCTTTAAATGGATTAGGACGATCCATTCGTTTTAAATATTCTTGAACACACAATGTCAATCGATTGCGATCGAGTCCAAATCCCCAATCAGCTAACTTTATTAAAGAGTGAACTAATAATTCTTCCTCCTCAACTCGAAGAACAGTAGGCCGTCCGACTTTACTGCTTTTGAAATTTTTCAAATGGTTCAATAATGTTGTGCGATTTATACCAAATTGTTCTGCAGCTTTTTTCATACTCATATTACCGTTTCAACCTCACTAATTGCAAGTTTCATTCTATTTGAGTAATAATACTTATAACGTCTAGCATTAGGATTCCTTCTGTGAACGCGTGGCATTGCTAAAATTAAAAAAGTAAGTATTAGTAGGTTCTTCTATGCAATCCACATGACTAATGAATAATGCGGACAACATTGACACCCTGGCAATCTAACCCCATTTTTTAAAAAACCTGAATATTTTTTAAAATACCTTAAATAAACTCGTAATTATTACACACATCTAATTTGCAACATAAAAATATACGGTACCCCCCACCCAAGAAAAGCGTCCTTCAGTGCTTTCCAAGAATACTTCCATAACTCAGCATCACTCCGTTTCGCTAATACAATGAAATGGTATGAAACAATTATTTATCAAAAAAAAAACAAACAAACAAATTTTTTTTGCCGACGACCATAGCTCAAAAGTTGATGTTGTCTTCATTTTCGGAGGACCAATCGTATGAAAACGATCCAAGACTTTAGGAAGGTTTAGGCGCCCCCCAATACGGGGGATTGATCTAGTGGGCTGGGATCTTCACCAAAAGATCCGCACCGCCGAGACGGAGATTTGATATAGTGGGTTCATTAGTCGTTTGGCTCGAATTTTAGATATTTGACTCAGAGTGGTTTTCGATATGAGGGAATTTCAATACTTCGTACACTTCGTGTCGAAGTAAAAACACCTACCTTGCATTCAAATAAAATATGTTTTCGAAAATAGCGCACTAATTAAAAGTTTGCCCTCTCACTTCGAACAATGGGAAGTAACTAAACTGTGCTAATTTTAACAAAACTTTACTTAGCGCCGGTAGATGTCTATAATGTATCTTTATTTTTCATGTTCAGCTAATATGCGTAGTAACAACCTTTTAGGCGCTGCCCGCGATTTTCAAAATAGTGTCAATCTTTACAGCCTGTCAATGTAACCCCGCATTACCTTATTATAATTGACCCGTTTCTCTATTTTTTCAGATCATTTAAATTTCGCCCCACACCCTAAGTCACTTGACAAATAGAACAATCGTAAAACGACTTCCAGAAGATGCACAAACTTTTATCAAGAATGAAATTTTTTCAGAAACCAATAATAAATAATTTTCCCGTATATAACATACTTTTTGGCGGTTACTGTATTAGATAGCGTTTGTCTTTACAAAACAGGAAAGTTCAAACGAACGGTTTTGTTAATTTTTATGCCCTTGGCATTTTGCCGATACATCTAGCAATGTTTCAAGTTCATTTTTAAACTCTGAAAACTTACGAACAAATGGTGGAGGTTATGGACGAGGTGGGGGTTATGGACGGTGGAGGTTATGGACACAGTGGAAGTTGTGTCCTAGACCCGCCCAAGATACGTAGTTTGCGGCCCCGTTGCAGTGGAACAAGTAAGCTTTCGAAGTCGGCCCGCGGTGTTCTGCAGATTTTTGCAATAAACCACTGTAATTGCTTGAATTTGTTTGTGTAAAATAGGGCCTGCGCTTTGACGTGAAGCGCATGTTCCTTATTTAAACTATTTTCTAGGCATTGCTACCAGCGGCCCTCAAAATTCTCAATTTCAGCCCTAAAAAACGAACATTGCTATGAAATCAACATCAAAATTATATCTCTCTTGCCTGAATATGTTAAGCAATACTTGAGTGTAAATACAATAATTGTATCACATACTGACAATGCTTTATAATTTCCTATGAAATTTTTAGATAGGACAGGATCAATAGATATTTCCTTGAACATTTTGTGTTTACGGGTTTAATAGATCAGATAAGATCAGTGGCATATTTATGGGGGGGGGGAGGTCCAGGCAGTCTAACCCCCCCCCCCCCCGTAGCTAAATTAAATTGGTAAATATTAAAAGCCGGTTGAACTATTTTTGTGCGTAAAAATATATAACTCAGATTTTCTTTTAAATAACTGTCAGTTTTACCGAGCTTCAGCATCTACTTTTAAAAGGTTTGGCATTTTATTGTAAGTACGCACATTTAGGCAACGCATTACAAAACAATAAAACATTATCAGTTAGTTATGTTTCATGCAGAAAAGGCTGAATGGTTTGGCAATTTTATCCATTCACCACAATGTGGAAATATCGGCCTCCGAAGTAATTGACAACTTAGCGAAGAATCCTAGGCGAGTTCCATTTGTAATATAATACCTAACTTTACTTTATTTGATATAAAATAATGTGTAATGACATTTGTTAATAACAATATAGGAATAGGTTTAGATTTAATAGTCATTTTTTGGGAGCATTAAAATCGTGTATTTAAAGTAATTTTTTTCAAAAATTTTCGGGGGAGGACCCCCCAACCCCCTCACACTTCCTGGGGGTTCTCCGTACCCTCCAGACCCCCCGATATTTGTCCCTTGAAAGCTACAGTTACCATTCAATAATTTGCTTAGACAACGGTATAGTTTCCAAAAAATATATTTTTCAGGTACAAAATCACCAATAAAAATTGGCAAATATCTTGTGCAAAACCATACCTCGGACGCTGATAACCTTAATATCTCATTTTTTAATTTATTATGAAGATCTTTGAGGATTTATTTATATCACTGATAAAACACCGAAAAGTTAAAACTCTATCATTTAGAGCAGTGGTCGCCAACCTGTCGATCGCGAGCTACCGGTAGCTCGCGGGGGCAATTCTGGTAGCTCTCACAACGATTTTAATTTAAAAAATACAAAATCAGAGAAGCTTCCTAAAATTCCACAAAAAAATCTAATTGTCATAATATTAAACATAAACAGCGGCAACGTTGCGGCGAGCGATCTGCCGCTGACTCCATCAAGCTAGAATCGGCTAGAATCGGCTAGAACCGACCAGCCGGACCAGTGTGTTAGTGTTCGAGAACGATCTGGATTGCTTTGAACGGGATAAATACGCACGGCGCGGCGACATTGCGCTTAGTTTAAAACTGAACGCGTAACCAACGTCCAGCGGTTGGGTTAGTAGTGAACAACAAAAAATCATATTATGGCAAGCAGTTGTAAGAAGGTAAAGACATACCACTTTCATTCGGAATGGGAAGAACAATACTTTTTTACAGAAGTTAAAGATAAAAATGTGTGTTTGTTATGTAATACTTCGGTCTCCGTTGCTAAAAAAGGAAATATTGAGAGACATCATAAAACTGTACATTCTAATTTTGAAAAATCATTCCCACTACATTCTGCCGCCAGAAAGGAGAAACTGAAACAGTTAAAAAAGCAGTTAATTGGACAACAATCAATATTTTTAAGAACAATCGACAAAAATAAGGCTGCAACTGAAGCATCGTACCGTGTGTCCCAGATAATTGCACAAAACAAGAAACCTTATGAAGACGGGGAAATGATAAAACAGGCGTTTTTAGAAGCTGCTAACTCGTTATTTGCCAACTTTAGAAACAAAGACGAGATAGTTTCAGCTATAAAATCTATGCAACTTTCTGCTAATACAGTGATGAGACGTGTAGAAGTAATGAGCAATGATATTTTTTTACAGTTAAGAACTGACTTAGATAACTGTGTTTATTTTTCACTTCAACTGGATGAATCAACAGATGTCGTTGACACTGTCCAGATGGCCGTGTTCGTCAGGATGGTTTTTAGTGATTTTACGATTAAAGAAGATCTTTTGAAGTTTATTCCACTGAAAGGACACACTACTGGACAGGAGTTGTTTTCTCATTTAAAAAATATTATTTCTTCCGAGAAAATTCCAATATCGAAAATGGTAGGCTTGACAACCGATGGCGCTCCAGCTATGGTGGGTTTTGATAAGGGTCTGGTGGCGTTATGTCGTAAAGATGAAACTTTTCCGCAATTTCTCTCTTACTACTGCATTATCCATCAGGAAGCATTATGTGGAAATGTCCTGAAACTAAACAACGTTATGAAACTGGTGGTAAAAATTGTGAACAAGATTAGAGCTCAAGCGTTACAAAGAAGATTATTCAAAACCTTGGCCGATGAAGTTGACTGTCAATACGGGGACCTACTCCTTCACTCTGAAGTCCGATGGTTAAGTAGAGGACGGGTGCTGAAACGTTTTAATGATGTCCTATCTGGCATAGTTCAATTTTTCAAAAAACGCGATGAACCGACTCCGGAACTAGAAAATTCAATCTGGCTTAGAGATTTTGGTTTTCTCGTGGACATTACCGAGAAATTAAACGAACTTAATTTGCAGCTTCAGGGGAGAGACAAAGAACTAGCAGAAATGATTTCTGATATAAAAGCATTTATCAAAAAGCTGGAGTTTTGGGAACAAAACCTAATTAACAGCGATGCCAAGCATTTTCCTATTCTTTCAGAAAAAATATCTCAAAATCCATTAGAACCCTATGACAGCAAATATCATGTAGAAATAGTTTCTACCCTGAAGAATAACTTCAAAAATAGTTTTAAGGATTTCAACGAAATGGCTTTAGTAGCGCAGTTTGTTGTTTCACCCTTTATGGAAATTGATATCCAACAGTTTGCAACTTGTGTTATGCAGAACTTTGGCGAAGACATCGCTGCAACAGAAATGGAAGTAATTGATTTTCAAAATGATTTAGCCTTAAAATCGTTAGTCTCAAGTACCAAATGTATCTGGCCTATTGTAAGTAAAGACAAATATTCAGTTCTATGCCGTGTTGCCTTGAAAGTGAAAGCATTATTCAGTTCAACCTATTTGTGTGCATCTTCTTTTTCCAATATGAAGTTTATTAAGAACAAATATCGCAATCGACTTACAGATGAACATTTGGATAATTGTATTCGAATGGCTGTATCAAATTATACTGCAAACATTAAAAAAATTATCGATGAGTCTGAGTGTCAGCCTTCTCATTGAACGTGCTTTTTTATTTTTCAATGTTTATGTTCATGATAGTGCGTTACTTTTTTGTTGTTATTATTAACTATTTTTAAATCTTACGTGACATGCCGTTGTGGCTGGATAAAAGTTTGTGTTTATTTTTCAAACAACTTCGTTTGGTAGGTAGGAATGTAGTTATTATTAGTACCTATGTATTATGTATTACCAGTTAAATAAATAGTAAAATAAATACATATAATGATAAATTAACTGTGGATTATATCATTTACGTTGCGTTACGTGGCTTCCGTGTGGGTAGCTCGCTGTTTATTCCAAAATTAACAAGTAGCTCAACACATTGAAGAGGTTGGCGACCACTGATTTAGAGTATCAATGGAACATAGACCAATTTTTATAAAGTGCCTTAAAATTAAAATTACATCATTTTTGCAAAAGATCGTGCATGGGATCACGTAACTGAAAATAGTTCCCTACACATTTTTTCTTTATTCCAGTAACTGAAGGATCATTAAGGTTTAAATCAGTGTCGTAATTATGTTTAGTTCTTATGTATTCCGGTTTTTCAAAATACGGAACATGTCTCATATTTTTCGGAAGTTTACAAAAACGGCAACAAAAATGACTCACAAAACTTTCAAGAAATCCCAATATTTGATTTTGACCTAAGTTATCCCCAATTAATAATCCAAGTTGAAAATATATCTTTTCTTCTTTTCCATTAATCAATACCAATTTCTTTGAGATATTGTAGTTCGTTGATTAAAATTTGAAAAATTCTGTCGTTTCCAAATTGTTTTCTATCACTTGTTTTAAATAAAAGCCCTAAAATATATTATCAACTTTAGATATTAACTCAGGAGGCAAGCAAGGAATGGAATAATAAACTCCTCCAATGTTATTTATTCCAGAATGAGAACCTAAAGCATTGCCACGTTTAAAGTCATCAAAATAGATGAATAATGGCAAAATGAAATGATCAGGGTTGAAAAATTTTGACTTACCTTTCCACAACTCTCCTTGGATAAAACTTGAAAAAACAAAATGCTCATTATTGAGAAAGTGTACGTATTATTTTGTTCGTCTAAATACATCGGGTAACTGAAATAACTTTTCTAGAATTTTACGCATAGGAACAAATGGCGCCGTAACATTGCTATTTACAAAGATTTGTGAGATATTTTTTAACTAACTTATATATACTACCAATAACTACATCAACGGGTTCAATGCAGGTACCTACCAATTTCTTTAAAAAAAATTATATAAAGGAGGATGCTGCTTTATTTTCTATGAACTTATTGCTTACTTCAGATTGAACATATTCATTAACTTCAGCAACTTTTAACTTGTTCACAACTTGAATCTCCAATTTAATTTTAAAGTAAGAATTGCTATCTGTTAAAATATGTGTTCACGGAATGTATCTATTTTTGTACAATTTAGTAATGAACAGAAGATAGTGAATTTCTTGGTCATTAAAGTTGTCATTAGAATCTTCAGCATAATCACTTAAGTTAACAAAAGTGCCAGAATCTAAACAAAATCCATTTTTAGAAACAGTTTCAATATTAGATTTGATTGAATTCAATAGTGGCATCATGAGTTTTTTCTACGTGTCTCTTTAAAGCCTTTATTGTTTGAAAACTTCCTATATATAAACCGCATTTAAATAAAATTTGTCCAGGATGGTATATGGAAAAATGAACGAAATAAGCTTGGCGACTAAACCGTTTTTACCAATCTTCACAAAACATGATTGAACTATTAAATTACTAAATAAAGAAACTCAGGCAAAACAACTAACTTATGGCAACTAACTTATGAAGAACGACAAAAATTAATTCATATTCTTTTTTGGGTATTTCGCCACAAAGAAGTTTCAGAGATTATGACAAAAATTAACTCAACAAGAACATTAATTTGTATTTAACAAAATAGTTTGTTTCATTAATAAATCGGAATAAAATGTTTTCACTGAAACAAAGGATGGATAAACTTTGGCTTTATTGTTGTTTTTTTAATAAAGCATTGGGCCGATTCAGCTAGATAAGAGACGTTTAATGCTAGAAACGACTTGAAACATACGTCAAATGCCTTCAATGGGGTGTCTAGCTCAAAGATAATTTCATTAGTTTTCACTGGTAATGTTGGATTTGCCAGATTTCCAATTTATACTAACGTTGGCTGTTCGCTAGTCTTCAAGTCCTGTACCTTCTTTTCTCTTCTTTCTAAAGTTCCTTGTAAATTTTCATTATTCTGAAATAAATGTAAAACTATATTATGTGTTTATTTTTAAGGTGTATGCAAACCTACCTCAACGTAAATTAAAAATTCTGTCTCGATTTTTGAATACTTAAGTATTTCATTGCCACAACAAGTCCCCCTTTTTCTTCTACGCAGAATACTAGGAAATAACAATGGTAACACCATCAAAGCAACATTCTTTCCAATTTCGTCTAAAAGAATAAATTTCGATTTTAAATTAAGAGGTTATTCTCAGAAATAATTTTACTTACTTTGACACTTCTAAAAACTTGTTGCTTTTTAAATGTTTGGTGAATATTTTATTAATAATTGGACAGTATTTTTTGTTAGCAACATTTATAATGGATTTGTACACAAACACTACAAACTTCTCGACCTTTTAAAGGACTTGAACAAACTGAAATTTACTATTTGAAAACTGTCTTGTAAATGTTACTTAGAAGTTACTCGAAAACCGTCAAAGCTTTGTTATCAAGACGCATTTATGGATTAGCATCCCGCTTTCCTGGAATATTGGTGCACTTCGAAGATTTTATTGCTGGTTATATACCTGCTTCAGCTGCAGATTTTTAAAAACGTGCCACTAGTCGTGGTAAATTTTACTTATTTGTCATGAACGATTGTATCTTACGAATTTGTAGTAAAAGCTACTACTACAAACTTTGTTGTACTTCCTATGTATGTAGTTAAGTTTATTATGACATACACTACCTTTTTGTAGTGGTATAATGTATCTTTTATCAAGGTAGTGATCACCGCATTTTAGATGTATTATCAACTAATTTTATATTACTACTACTAATGGTAAATAAAAGAAATATTATTTTTCTCAGTGCACGGGCAGAAGAGTATTATTACCTCGTAATGATTAACACATTAACACAAGGAAATTTTTCTGTGAGCCTGTCATTTGCGATAACAATTTATAAATCACAAGGATAAACTGGGGATAAAGTGGGAATATATCATATTTGCCACAACCCCAGTATTTAGCCATGGTCAAGTATATGTAGCAATATCATGTGTGAGTAGTTTTGAAAACTTAAAAATTTAAATTTTATCTAATGAATCCTGCCACACGTTAGAAAGAAGTTTTGTAACTTGCAAAATATTTTGCAACGGGTCCACTAGTACTTCTTTGTTTGTTGATGATTTGCTTAATTTCGCAACTGCTAATTGTAGCACACGAAATCCGGAATCGAAGGACCAATGTATGTATGATTGCTGTACTCTTCGAGAGTGGATTAACGCCTCAATTACGGGGATTGTATGTTGATTTGCAGAAATAAAACACCCCCGTAGGAATATATGTCTTTACTCAATTGCCGTTTACTATTATATAGGGAATCAGCAAAACTCAACTAATTTGCGAAGCAAATTTCATTAAACATAGCATGTCCTGTTACATAAAACTTGTATACGCAACAATTATTGCTCTCCTGGTTCAGAAACCTCTGTCTGCATCATCTCATTTGGATGCACGCGCTATGCGTCAATGAAACAAGTTTTTTTTGCTCCAGTGAGTAATCGGCCTTCAGTGGTGAATTAATTCTGCCCCCGGTTCTGCAAGCGGTCGAATCGTAAAATAGTTTTAGAGACCCAACAACAACTTTAAGCCTAGTGCACTATATTAAATAAGTGGTTTTTGAATTGTTGAGCGTTATAGTTGTGTGCGAAGGGTTACCTAAGATTACTATAATTTATCTATTCAAAATAGATAGTTCATAGTTTGGCAATAAGCACTTGGTATTTTTAGGTAGAGCTAAAAAATATGATGTTAATAACTAGTGGCACAATTTTCCATACAGCTAATGTTATAGCAATAATAACTGTGGTAATTATAGTGTACTACAAGTGGGCATTTACATACTGGAAAAAGAAAAACGTGCCTGGTTTAAAACCATCTATTCCATTAGGAAACTTCGAAAACCCGTTTATCAATAAAGTGAGCTTAGGGGAGTATTTTCGACATGTGTATGCTAGTGGGAAAGCATTGAAGAATAAGTACATGGGAATATATTCGATTACTCGGCCTATATTTGTTGTTATCGATCCTTTAATCATGAAATGTATATTACAACAGGACTTTGATCACTTTACAGATCGAGGATTTTACTACAACAAAAAAGACGATCCTCTCAGTGCAAATCTCCTCGCGCTTGAAGAAAAAGAATGGCGATTTCTTCGCACTAAATTATCTCCAGTTTTTACAGCTGCAAAACTGAAAATGATGTTTGAAACACTACTCCAGTGTGGATACCAGTTGAGCCATGCAATCGATATCATGTACGAGAATAAACCTGAAATTGAGATTAGAGACGTTTCAACGCGCTACAGCATCGATGTTATAGGTTCCTGTGCGTTTGGTGTAGAGTGTAATTGCTTGAAGCATTCCAATTCGCAATTTAGGCAGGAAGGAAGAAAGATCTTTAACTTTGACTCGGGATTTCGGCGTGCTAAAATTGTTCTAGCGTTTGCTTTTCCAAATTTATCGCGAATGCTCAAGATAAGACTTGTTGATAAAGATTCAACGGATTTTTTTATAAATATGGTTAAAGAAACAATTAAATTTAGACAAACAAACAACGTAATTCGTAACGATATACTGCAACAGTTAATCGATCTACAAAAAGATTCACGGGACGATAGCATGAAAAATATGGAACCTGATTTATTTGAGAATGAAGATAAAATTAAAGAAATCACAGCGCAGATATTTATTTTCTTCGCAGCTGGTTTTGAAACATCGTCGACTACTTTAAGTTTTGCGTTATACGAATTAGCCGCCAATCCAGATGTGCAATCTCAACTCAGAAACGACATAAACGATACGTTGACAAAGCACGAAGGAAACGTAAATTACGATTCAATTATGGATATGAAATACATGAACCAGGTTGTAGAAGGTAAGCCAAAATCAAGTAGTAAGTAGTTTCGTTTATCATATATAATGCAACTAGTGGGTTCTTGATTATCAAATAATAATTTCTGTTTGCACAATATATTGAGTGGAAACAGAAATGATTTGATAATCGAGAAGATACGAGTTGCATTCGGCAAGATTATATCACGAGTCAATAAACAACGTTTGAATAGTGTACGTATTTTAAATATTAAAAGTACAGTTAATGTGGTTATTATGACTGCAGGTAACGTGATGTTTGTGAAGGCGTGTGATTATCACCTATTAATCAGGAAGGTATGTGATTATCAGTTGCTATTTACATTATCAAAAGTTAGTACATGCGTAACTATGCATTTTGTCGTTTTTCATTGGTTGATGTTAGAAAGAGTGGTATAATCAGAAGTAATACTATAAGTACTTCGATATTATCGGGTTATATGTCGATAACTTGTTGCACAATAATAAAAGAGTGTCAGTTTGACAGGTTAAATAGTCCGACCGCGTCAGCGGAAGGATTATTCTGTCAAACTGACACGATTTGTTATAGTGCAGGAAGTTTGAGACGTATAACCTGTTCGAAGTACGCATTGTATTCGATTTGATTATTTTTTGAGTAAATTTCAATATTAGGAACAAATAAATATTTTATTGCAGTTCGATTTGTTTGTATTAATATAGGTGAAAGTCATGTATATGAAAACGACATCAAGTTGACAAAAGCTATGTATTGCGTTGCCTAGTGAAGTTACTATAGTATAATCGATTTTGTATAATCGAAATTATACAAGATAACTTAACTAAATCCAACCTTCTGATTGGTTCAAATTTCTACGAAAAAAATAATCACTGTAATAACCTTATTACTATTCTGCAGAAATTTTGAGGAAATATCCGACCGCTTCTATTTTACCGAGAAAGTGTGTCAAAGACTACAAGATTCCTGGCACAGAAACGATTTTAGAGAAAGAATTATATGTCATGATTTCCATTTTGGGTTTACATCGTGATAGGGATTACTACCCAGAACCAGAGAAATTCGATCCCGACCGTTTTTCTGATGATAATAAAGCTAAACGCCTCCCGTTCACCTACATACCTTTTGGAGAAGGACCAAGGATTTGCATAGGTATGAAATGCTTGCAAAGTGTTTATTTGTGAAACTATATCTAACACATATTTTGTAGGTCTTCGCTTCGCTTTAATGCAAATTAAAGTAGCTTTAGCTCTGCTTTTGAAGAAATATCGATTTACATTAAATGCCAAAACTACAGAACCTATACAATTTGAACCTCACGGTTTTTCTCTGATACCGAAACATGGAATATATTTGAACATAGTAAAAATATCTTAAAATATCCCGTAAAATGTTACTACTAATACTAACAATTACGTATAGAGATTAAAACACTACACGTAATACAAGTTATAGTTAGTTAACAATTTTGTCAATTTCTTTTCATAATGACTACTTTTTTCGTTTTCTTAATAAATTTGTCTTTGTATTAAAAAATGTATTAGAGAATTTAAAAACAATGAAATATATTCATTGTAAATTCATTGTTCGAATAATGCCAATAATATTTTTTATATACATAATATATTTCACGTTCCGTCAGCTTTAGCTGACTTCTTGAGAAATTACACATTAATATAATACTTAGACTAAAAAGGATAATGGATTATACGTAGGTTGGATAACTTAAACAATGCATAATTCTTCTTAACATATGTAAAATGGACAGAAATGTTTAGATTTTAAGATGTAAAATGTTCAAGGTTAAGATAATTCTTACTATATAGGTTGAATATAATATTTAAAACGAATTCGTGAAGATAAAGCGTCAGATGTCAAAAATTTGAAATCTAGAACTTTCTTATTTTAAATGTATAATGTATATTTTGATACGAAAACTTTTATTGTAAAGAATATCTTGATATTAATAGTAATTTAAACGATATATATTTTAATTATTTAATTATAGAAGAATCTTTAGAGAAGATTATAGTAAATAGAATGAAGATTTTCTGTCTGTTGTGTAATTAATAGATTCGTATTTTTTTAATTTAAATTATTTCATATATAAGGCGTTTTTGTAAAAAAATTTTTTTGTAATTTTTTAGGCGAGTTAAAATGAAAATTATCATGATTTTCAACTGCATGGTCAGAGAGAGGAATATTTGGTTTATTTGTAAATAAAATTTTTGTTTCTATAGAATTCTTATGTTGAGTTATTCTTTTTTTAGATGTTGTTTTGTTTGTCCTGTATATTTAGCATTGCAATTATTACAATTAATTTGGTAAACAATATTAGATTCTGATTGAATTTTTGTTTTATCTTTTAGATTGCTAAAATATTGATTTCCTATTTTATTGTAATTTTTAAAAGAAATATTAATATGATATTCGTTTGTTAATATTTTACTTAAACGTAGTGATGGTTTTGGTATATATGGAATTGAAATGTAAATTGAATATTTAATGTTTTGGTTATTATTAAATTCTTGTCCTATACAGATAGGACATAAGTTGATAGTTGCATTATTATTATTTGTGTTATTATTTTTAAAATTATTAGTTCATTTCTTAATGTTGGTGTTAATGAGTCAATAGGATAACTGCTTTTTAAAAATATTTTATTAATTTGTATGATATGAAATTTATTTGAAGATAGTAAAATTGCACGGTCAATTAAGCTATGAATTACACTTCTTTTATATTTTATCGACGTTTGAGAATTATAGTTTAATTATCTATCAGTTTTAATTTATTTTCTATGCCAATTTGTTTCAATTTTATTATTTTCTGTTCTTATTAGAGTTAGGTCAAGAAAATTTATAGGCATATTATTTTAATTTTCAATTGTGAATTCTAATCTTGGGTGGTAGTTATTCAAGGTTTTAAAAATGTTATTTCATTGGTTTTTATTGGTACAAATTATTATGTCATCTACAAATTGTCTAGGAAAACTAATTTCATTTAAGTTAATTAAAATTTCAGATTTAATTTTCTGTAATACCAAATCTGCAATATTATACTAGAAAAAGGCTGACCCATTGCAACACCAAAATTCTGTTTGTATGTTTAATAGTTAAAAGAAAAATATGTAGATTGTAAAATATAGTCAACTACTTTTATAAATTCTTGTTTAGGAGTATTAGTAAATTTTTCTATTTGACTCCAAAATGGTTTTATGGTTTTGATGGTTAAAGATATTGAAATGTTTGTATAAAGTGATATTACATCTAAGAAGAATAAAACATGTTCTTTAGAAATTGTTATTGTATCAAGTCCACGAGTCTTTTCTACTATATTGTTTTTTTTGGTAACATTAATTAGAATATTTAAAAAATATTTGGATGATTTATAGAATGGGCTCATATATGAAGCTACTATTGGTCGTAAAGGGAAGTTATTTTTATGGAATTTTAATAAAACCTAATATTCTGATTCTAATTTAGTCATTAGTGATTATCAATTAAAATTATTTATTATGCGATAATTTTGCTAAGAATCCTAAAAGACTTTGCAGACGAGGTCATATTCTATTATATTACTCTCACCTAAAATTATCTGAAGTGCAGTGACATAAAATATTGTTTTCTTATCCACAATTTTCGAAGTGCTTCTGTTGCATTGCATATTTTTTTTTAAAATAAGCAGAGGAATACTAGTTATTTATCGAACAGGTGTATTATATTACAAATAATCCACGAGAGAAAAGGGGCATTTTCTCGAGTGAATTTTGTTATAACACATGCGTGCCATACAACATTTTATACAACTCAATAAATACAAAGAAAAAGATAAATTTTGATTGCCAGCGTTTTAACTCCGCCGCACTCGTGACTAAAGGCTGGTTTTACGCACTGGCATCGTAAATAACTATTACGCTTATAACTAGGGTATTTGGAAATTTCAGTATTACAGCTAATCTTAGTAACACTAGTTTGGTGTAAGTTGTTGATCAAACCGTATATCACTGTAAATCTAGACCAAAATCAAGATATAGATTCTGTTTCATTTAACTACTAGATCATCGTAACATGTTCAAAAAACATTCATCAACTAAAGCCAAGAAGGAAAAAGATGGCAATAAGCTGAATTTGTGCTATTAATTCAGAAAATATATAATTTTAATTAATACAACTGTCACTTTACGTCAGTTGAACTTGACGGGTATCAAACCGCTTTTCAGACAAGCGCTTTAATTTTATATACAGTGTCCGCCAAAAAGTCGGCATAATATGGAAACAATATTTTTTATTTTCCAAAAAAAGTTTTTACGTAAATAATTTGTGCTTGTCTAAAAACCTATTTAGCCCCTATTATATACAGTGTCGCCCGGATCGAGTAGGATTGCATGGGTAACTTTCTTATCATTGAAGATGGAGATTTGATTAAATAGGCAATGTTTTGCAGTTTCATATTCTGATTTAAAATCTGTTTGAAAAAGTTCAAAATGTCGAACCAGTCGAAAGCTATTAAAAAAACTAAAAACTTTGTTTGGATCCATGTAAGCCTACTTGATTAAAATATAAAAACAATGAATTTTACTGGTACTTTCTATTAAATTATACGTTATCTTACATCGTTAAAACGACAATAAAAGGTTCTATTCAGTAACCTAAAAATCCAATATTGCACCCATTTAACTTAAGGAAGTTGATACGAGTATCTCTTATACTTACGAAGATATTTACAAGAAAATTACAGTTATTAGTTGTTTTTAAATAACTTCTGACTGGTTCGACATTTTGAACTTTTTCAAATAGATTTTAAATCAGCATATGAAACTGCAAAACATTTCCCATTTAACTAAATGTTAATCTTCAACGATATGAATACACACTGTATACCGAGTGATTTTTACTTATTTAGAAAATGGAGTTTTTGGAAATTGTAAAAATTCGAAAAGATCTATTTTTTGGAAATTAAGTAAGATTTAAATGAGATTTCTTAGAGTGTGTTATTTTTAGCTAACTGAACAATCTTAAAGCCAGAAACCCCCTAATTTCTATCAACTTTAGTTAACAAAAAAAGTTTTTTAAATATTTTTCAAGATTTCGCATAGCAAGACCTAATATTAAAATTAAAAATTTTTTATGTGAACAATTTAAAGATTTATAATTGGGGACATTAATATAAAATGTTAATTACTTCTTTAGATTTTTTATTATATACCGAAAAGTAGTATGTTTGCATACTTTTTACGTTTTTTATGCAAGGAGAAACATTTTTCAATTCCAATTAATATCTAAATATTTAAATGGCTTCAAGAAATTGTAATCTAGTCCTGTTAATGAATTACTGTTATGAAAATTCTGTAAATGTTCTTTTACAGTTGTCTAAATGAGAAGATTTTTCTTTATCCAATTTACATGTTCTAAAAAATCTCTTCATTTAGACAATTGTAAAAGAACATTTACAGGATTTTTGTAACACTAATTTATTAACAGGGCTAGATTAGTGTTTCTAAAAGCCACTCAAATAGATATTAATTAGAATTAAAAAATGTTTCTCCTAAAAAGCGCCTTACATAAAAACGTAAAAATTATGCAAACATACTAATTTTCGGTAAATAATAAAAAATCTAAAAAAATATTTAACATTTTATATTATTTTATCCAATTATAAAGTGTTAAGATTGAAAGGTTTTAGAATCTCCCGTTATAATGCTTTTAGAAGATGGAGATCTCAGAAATTTGACTGATAACGACGGTGATTGTAATGTTCCAGCGACTATTGAAGAATTTTTGCAATTCACTTACCATCCCCAATATGTGGAAAGACATTAAACTAGCGACCGAATCTTCATCCAAAGTCTGTCGAGCAACTGTAAAGCTGGTATGACACGATACTAATTTTTTGTGAAAATTTACGAATAAATTTTTGAAAAAATTTACTAGTAAATTTTTCCTTAATTTTTTCTTAACTCGAAAATGGTACGTATGCAACGTATTCAATATTTTTTCGTAATTCTTCTTGTTAACAGTACAGCGCAGTAGGTAAACATTTCAGAAATACTTATAAATATTTTATGTGCACTAAAGTTGGCAGAATTTGTATTTGGAACAGATAAACATAAACATAACCTAAAACGATGTACCAGTGGCGTTAATTAAATAGTGTCTTGAATTTATTAAATTCCGTTTTAATTATCATGGGCGATATTAGCGACAATGAATAGTTATATTTGGCAGCAGCATTACATTCACTTAAAACTTGCGTATCTAAATTTGTAACTAGGGTGAATTTATCATCTGCGCAGATTTACGCGCACATTTATTTTTACGGCCAGATTATTTAGAAAGTGTTTCTAAATAATTTACGCATAAATTTACTAATAAATTTCTTATAGAATTTTTTGTATGCAACGTGCAAATATTTTTAAATTAATTTATGAAAAATTTTACTCCTAATTTTTGCATAAATTTAGTATCGTGTCATACCAGCTTAAAAGATGGATTTGTCAGACCAAGGATTCAATCTTGTGAAAAGATGCGACGTTTTGAAACCAAAACAGACTTTAAATGTTGAAGGTTATATGTATCTACTTTTTGTTGGGTTGCATTGTTGTATTTCAAGTTTGTGTAATTTAAAAAAAATACATTAGCATAAATAATGCAGCTTCTACTGGTATGTAGATTTTGCCTAACAAGAACTGCTTTTTATTAATAGTCCAGTCGTTGAAGGTTTTCCGCTCCGAATTCTTTGAACCTTGACCGATTGACTTGAAATTTGGTAAGTGGTTAGGGGATGGCTCAAGGAGCAAAAGTGACATAGCGCCGATGTGCGATTTTACCCTGAGAGTGGATGCCACCCCTTCTCGGGGGGTGGAAATGTGTTCACTCAAAATAACCCCGGAAATGGATAGAGGGACAAATTTTAAGTAAAAAATGTTCTACATAGTTTTTTCGATAGATCGATATTTTTCGAGCTATTCGCGATTGAAAACTTAGATTTTTTGTGATAAAAATGCATGTTTTTCAACGGTTTTTCGCGAATAAGTCGAAAATTTCTCCTATCAAATAAGTTGTAATAACCAAAAATGAAGCTTAGAAAACAGCAAAGAGATTGATTTTTATGAATGCTGTAGGTCCAAAATAAAAGAAGTTATGGCTCGTTGAAGAAGATTTTTTTATTGCAACAACTTAATTAACGCAAAACCCATGCATTTTTCGGAAAAAGCTTATAGAACATTTTTTGTAGTAATTGAAAAGACCTTTAAAATGAGCACTGTTAAAAGTCGATTGCATTATAACTAAGCGAGTTACGATGCAAAAACGGTGGGCAATTCGAATTTTTGAAAAAAAAATGAGCGCTAAAACCCCAGCCATTCCACCAGAATTGATATTGACCATTATCCGTTTACAAATTACTTTATTTTAGTATTACTCATGTAATCCAAAAGTTTTGGCAGGGTTAGAATGCGTATTTTTCGAAAAAAATATGATGAAAATGAAAAACGTATTTTTCAAATTTTTTAAAAGAATACCTTATTTTGAAAATAACTCAAACTAAAGAAAAAAAACGTAAAAAATAATACCGTACAAAAATGTGGGGTTTTTATTAACGAACCGTTTAGTTTTTCCTGTAGAAAAAAAATAATGGAGATATAAATGTTATAAGTTTGCATTATAGTGCGCGGACCACCCCTCCCGAACCTTTAAACCCTTTACTTTTTGAATATTCAAAGTCTGAGCATGTCGAAAAACTTTTGGATTACATGAGTAATACTAAAATAAAGTAATTTGTAAAGGGATAATGGTCAATATCAATTCTGGTGGAATGGCTGGGGTTTTAGCTCTCATTTTTTTTTTCAAAAATTCGAGTTGCCCACCGTTTTTGCATAGTAACTCGTTTAGTTATAATGCAATCGACTTTTAACATGCTCATTTTAAAGGTCTATTCAATCACTACAATAAATGCTCTATAAGTTTTTTCCGAAAAATGCATCGGTTTTTCGTTAATTAACATTGATTACTTCGAACTAAGTTGTTTCAATAAAAAAATTTTCTTCAACTAGCCATAACTTCTTTTATTTTGGACCTACAGCATTAATAAAAACACCAATCTCTTTGCTGTTTTCCAAGCTTCATTTTTGGTAATTACAACTTATTTGATAGAAAGCAAAGTTTTCGACTTATTCGCGAAAAACCGTCCAAAAACTTGCATTTTTATACGAAAAATCTAAGTTTTCAATCGCGAATAGCTCGAAAAATATCGATCTATATAAAACTATATAGAACATTTTTTACTTAGAATTTGTCCCTCTATCCATTTTCGGGGTTATTTTGAGTGAACACATTTCCACCCCCGAGAAGAAGTGGCATCCACTCTCAGGGTAAAAGCGCACATCGGCGCTATGTCACTTTTGTTCCTTGAGCCATCCCCTAATCACTCACCAAATTTCACGTCAATCGGTCAAGGTTCAAAGAATTCTGAGGTAATAGCATATTTTTACCTTCAACGACTGGACTATAAGCCACTTTGTCGTACATTATTGTGTAATTCAATTTAAATAGTCTAAGAAGTCGCAGAGACGCATTATATTTACTTATAACTAAGCAAAATGGAATATTGAATATAAACTATTTTACATAATAATCGACAAGTATCAAAAGCCGATAAATCCACTTTGCTCCATTTGCCGTAAAACGCGAAACAAGTTTCTGATGCTTATCGTAGGTACTATTCATTTCAATAAAATCGGTTCCCAGACGTAATATATGAATCATATATGGCATTCCCAACACTTGTCCTCCTTTGCCGATACATCAGACTAGCATATTCACGTTTAAATATTGTTAGTAGTTGTCGGGTTTTGAAACTAATATTGTGACTTGTCGGGTTTTACAAGTTAGTTGTTGTTTATAGCAAAATTCTATATGAAAACAGAACTTTTATAAATTCAAAAGTATATTGAGAACGTAAAACAAAATTATTCTAATTCTTAAACTAATATCTAAATAATCAAAATCGCGCATTACTTCGCATAAACACATGATGCTGAAACAGAGCGTCACGTGACACTTTTAACAGTCACTGATTGGTTGTATTGGATCTGTATGATTTTGATACTAACATAGAAATGGATTTATCGGAATTTGAAACTAATCCTGATTTTCAAGCATGTTTTATAGTAGGATTCGTCGTATTTTGAATCTCAGAAGTTTTAGGTATTGGTAGAGTTTCTGCTTAGGAACATGGTGGTATACTTAGTTCCATATCTGTGAAAAATGGATTTGTCGGCTTTTGATGCTAAACGATTCATAACTAAAAAATAGTCCTCTTTATAGGCCGAAGTTAAATGTGAGAATTAAAAAATTGCTGAAATTCAAAGCAGTTGTGGCACCTTAAAAACTTTTTGTACAAAACTGTATTTTTTTCTGCTTGATAAGTACATGAAAATAACACTATTTTTGGCTATTAGAATTATTTTTAAAACTTATTGTTTTCTTTTTCTTATAAGTAACTGCGGCACCTCAAAATATTTTCCCACAGAATCGAAATTTTGCATGGTCAATAACCTACCTTTAAAAGCAACTTTTTATTGGTATTAGAAAATAGAAATAGAAAAAAATTAAAATTCTCTATTTTTCGTTCCACCCTATTGTCCATATTAAGCAATGACAATTCCGACAGCTTATGAGACGCATGGCCATATTTTCTGATACCATATGTTAGACGGGAGTTTATTAGTGTGTTATATTAAAATGCAATTTCCCTTTACTTTTGAAATGTGTCAAGGTGGTGGATGCAACTCACCCATGACCACAAAGCGGCAACGGAGTGCAAACAGTGCAGGTTCGAGAATTCCTTCGCCCAGTGGCGGACGCAGGCAGTTAAATGTAAAAGAACATAAACTTACTGACCTGTAAATCTCATCGATGATAATAATTGTACTCACCGGGGGTGGCCGCCCTTCTGGCCGCTCCGTACTCCTGGCAGTGGCATCACAATGCTGGGCCTTACATCCGTCAGCCTCAACCCTTTGGCACATCATCGCCGCCTTCACTGGTTGAGTTAGCTGTCGGTACTTTTCGCTAATACTGCCCAATAGTAATCCACTAGATTAACTATTGTTACAACCCGTACAGAGTCGTAGTATACTGATCTTTCACAGTACACTAATTACCGTAAATCTTGCTAGGCTACTGCCCATCATGGAACTACGTGCTTCCGGGCTGATTATCATTACGGAACTACGTGCTTCCGACTGTGGAACTACGTGCTTCCACAGACCACTGTGCGGACTACGTGCTCCAGCGGGGTCCAACCCTTTGATTATCAAATAATCGACTAGCACAAGCAAGAACCTCTGACGTTTATCATTTGCTGTAATTGCCAAGAATCTACCAAACATCATTCTACTAACTACGATAGTACGTACATTCTACTGCAGCTAAATTAATGCAGTATCTAATAATATGCCTAGCTACGCTCGCAGCTTCGCCTCGCCTTATTGCAACTTATCACAATATAATTACTTGTTTCGCATATAATCGCTTACGCCAAGAAATAATTACGTACAACAGCACACTTTCACTCAAACGTCGCGCCCCTGTCGCAACCCCAAACGTTCTGTGTATTTTAGAATTTCATTTCTACCCGAGCCCCATTGATACGGTTCATTGGTTGCACGTGGCGTCTGGGTCCCCGAAAAACTGACAGCGAACCAATGCCTAATACATCCGTCAAGATTATATTACATTCCAGGGCTCAAAACATTCCAGGCGTGGCAAACGTAGTAATTAAAACTTAAAAATAATGCACCCCAAAACCATCAAATATTTCATCTCTAATACATATATCAAACGTATACGTACATGAGTTCTGAACTCGTATTATTAAGGAGGCTTCCTTGGTACTGCAAGGTTCATACATTTGAGAGGAATAATTAAAATGAGAGAGTACTAGATGATCGAAAAGCTGAGCTTTAATTTTATGTGAAATGTAATGCATATATAGGTAGATTAGTTTCAGATTAACATAAGCTTTTTTAATAAAATTGGTTACTTGGGTGTTATATTTAAAACTATTATATACAGGGTGTAAAAAAAGTCTGGAATATAGCAAATATTTCAAAAACTACCGGATATGAATTTTTCAAAATTGCCAGACTTATACAGGTAAAAACGGCGCATCTAGGAAGGACAAAACCGTTTTTGTAACTGTACAGGGTGAGTCAGAAAAAATACCAACTTTTGTATTTTAAATTGGACACCCTGTATATTACCGAGGAATCAAATAGTCCTTCAAAAGACAAATTCAACGATATAGGGTTTGACGGATTTATCTGTCAAAATGACAGATGTGGGGTGACTTAAAAAATAAGGTTTACAACACTAGATCGGTTAATATTGAAGCTTTAAAGGATCATATTAGAAATGAGATACGTCAAATTCGATGGGATACTTTTGACAACGTCTTACGAGAATTTAAAGACAGTATCCCATCTAATTTGACGTATCTCATTTCTAATATGGTCCTTTAAAGCTTCAATATTAACCGGTCTAGTGTTGTAAACCTTATTTTTTAAGTCACCCCACATCTGTCATTTTGACAGATAAATCCGTCAAACCCTATATCGTTGAATTTGTCTTTTGAAGGACTATTTGATTCCTCGGTAATATACAGGGTGTCCAATTTAAAATACAAAAGTTGGTATTTTTTCTGACTCACCCTGTACAGTTACAGAAACGGTTTTGTCCTTCCTAGATGCACCGTTTTTACCTGTATAAGTCTGGCAATTTTGAAAAATTCATATCCGGTAGTTTTTGAAATATTTGCTATATTCCAGACTTTTTTTACATCCTGTATAACACGACCAAGATTTTTTTATTCATCTTTAACAGGGATTAGTTTATTATCAATATTTAACCTTACTAGAGACTTTAAATTTTCTGCTCTTTGTTTATTACCAAACAGAATTACTACAGATTTCAGATGATTAATTATCAAATAGTGATCCAAAAATATGGCTGAAATTACATTTAAATCGGCTTGAATTTCACTCAAGGCCTGCTGACCATTATCGTACTCAAAAGAATGGTACAACTGCGTCTCATCAGCGTACATATGCATAGAACAAGTTTTTACAACTTTAAAAATGAGTGTTTGTATATAGTAAAGGGTAAGGGGGCAAGAATGGACCCTTGTGGCACATCAGTGGGTACTAATCTGTACGCTGACGATCCACATGGCAATTTTACACTCCTACCTAGCTATGGCCAGCTCTTAAACCAGATTGATTTATAGGTAAGACATTATGTTCATTTACAGTGCCACCAAGCACACAAAAGCCCCGGGTAGAGGAGGCTGGCGCTAGCTCTGTTTAACAATTACACTCCGCAGCAAAATTATAAACATTCGTAGACGCGGGAAATTAAAAATTGTTATTTTAAAAATCATCGGAGTTTTTTTACATATGACAGTGTTTAGGTTACTAACCCACTACTTATTAAATACATTTATTGTAGCAAAATAATAGTAAATAGAACAACCAAGAATGCAATACATATTTTTATGATAATAAATTACTGAGAGATTATATAAAATAAATATATTAGATTGCCTAATTATCATTATCCTAAAGGCTAATGCAAAAAATACAAAGTTTTTAAACAAAGGTAATAGACATTAACATCGCCAGAGCAAAGAAAAGCTGAAGAGAGAAAGAATGCTGACCTAAATATAGTACATATATTCTACTTATAATGGATTTGCTTGTTTAGTCGACTAAAGAACCATTTAAATGTAACTTTTGTAAACACCTGGTTTATTATTTTCCTACTCCGCAATTAGGAGAAATATTTGTTTCGTCTAGGAATGGAACAGGTTTTTTTCGCACCTAATTCTTCGATTTCTTTTATTTTCCTTAAATACCTAAACGGCCAAACTACAATGTCACGCCTTTCCATGACCAATTTTCTTTTGTCACATTTCTTATAATGAAAGCCTATTTCTTTTCGATGCTTTCTCAAAGTTTCTCAACCTCCAGTATAGTTAACTTTCTCATTCATTCTGTTTACTAATACATTTAGACTCGCTAATTTATGCTCCACAGTGAACATTTCATGAACTGTTCTTCGCAAGACTTCCAATTCAAAATCGTCGAGAACGATTTTCGTAGAGCCTTACTTGAGTTTCTTCTTCTTCGGAGATGTTAAAGAAGTAGTGCCTGGAAGAAGTAAGAACTAAAGTATTATCTGCATTATGTTTTTTAATGACTGTTGCGACCCGAACCTTACGGGCACAACGAAATACCGGCGGAGAATCACGCAAGTCGTCGCGGTCGTGAATGATTGAACACAACGAATATAATTGTAATAACACTTTATTTACAATATATACACCAATGTAACACTAAAAGCGGACTGTATAATTACAAATTTAAACTTGCCGGTACTGATTATAGAGGAGATGTATCTCTCTCGGTGTCGTAACGTGACTCTGGTCGTGTATGTCTCTTCGAGCCCAAGAAAACTCGGACACTCGTTAAACCACCCCTTTAGGAGTAGGGGGAAGGAATGGTCGACCATCGCAAGAGAGAGCTGCATTTCGCCGAAAGCTCTAACAATAAACTAATGACATCCGTTTTAAATTGCAGATGGTATTTACAAATGACATGCAAATCCAAGATTAGGATCTTAAGTATGATAGATTGCTGGACAGCGGGAGATGAGCAAGACTTAAATTAACCTGGCTGCAGCTCCTAATGCCACTAACAATTTCTAGGATTATTCTCAAGTAAATACTAAATATGATGCTTCAACATACCGGCCCCTATAAAAGAACTGGGGACCTTTATAACAATACCTTATAAAATAAACACAGGAAATACATCGAAATAATACACAGAAAGTACACGAGATAAATTAGATGCAAGGCAATTAATCAAATGTAAGAACTATCAAGAACATACTATGTACAAGAGATTTACAAGACACTGAGCACAATAAAAGCATGAAAGAACATAAATATAGACACGTGTGATCAAATGTCTCAAATCATAGTCTATGACA
This sequence comes from Agriotes lineatus, assembly GCA_940337035.1. Taxonomy (NCBI): domain Eukaryota; kingdom Metazoa; phylum Arthropoda; class Insecta; order Coleoptera; family Elateridae; genus Agriotes; species Agriotes lineatus. The sequence goes on from CALNHX010002987.1 coordinate 128,369, forward strand.
CGGGAATTCACTGATACGAAGCACTTAAAGTTGTTTATTAGTTCAATCGCCAACACAATCGCTATTGGACTGGTAGCGGACACACCCTTGTTACGGCACGAATAATAATGCCTTTCGAGGTGCGGATTGACACGACTCGCGTTTTGCCATCCTTCCCTGGATGGGTAGCGATAACGCGACCCAACGGCCAACGTAGTGGAGGTACGCAGTCTTCCTTGATCAAGACCATAGTATTTATGGCGATATTGGTCTCAGCGTGGTGCCATTTAGCACGCTGTTGAAGCTGGGTCAGATATTCGGCTGACCATCGTTGCCAAAAGTGTTGACGTATTTGCTCAATGTGTTGCCATCTTGACAAGCGATGAATGTTGAGCTTAGTCACATCCGGTTCAACGGGTGCAGTGAGCACGTCTCCAATAAGGAAGTGACTTGGAGTTAAGGGAATGAGGCCATTAGGATCATTACTGATTGGAGTTAAAGGACGGGAATTTAGGCAAGATTCGATACAAGTTAATATTGTGTACAATTCTTCAAACGTGAAAGAAGCCTCACCAATAACTCTTTTAATATGATGCTTAACCGACTTTACGGCAGCTTCCCAAATGCCACCATGATGCGCGGCTCTAGGCGGGATAAAATGCCACTTTATATAATCTGTGGCTAGAACGTCGATGACCTCTGAATGAAAAATTTGATTTTTAAATAGCTCTCTCAATTGTTTTAGTTCGCGGTTAGCGCCGACGAAACAAGTAGCATTATCGGAATATAAGTTTTTTATGGTTCCGCGGCGTGAGATAAAACGTTTCAACGCTGCGAGAAACGCTTGCGTCGTTAGATCTGATACGATTTTCACATGTATTGCCTTAGTGGCTAGACAAACAAATATCGCAATATATGCCCTTACGGATCGTTTTCCACGGCCGGAACCTTCCTTTAAGAGTACAGGTCCCGCGTAATCAATTCCGCAATTAATAAATGGTCTGGCGGGCTCGACTCTAGACGCGGGCAAATCACCCATAATTTGCCTTAAGGGCTGCGGGTTTGTCTTAAAACAAGTTATGCATTTATGCAGGACATTTCGTACGCTGCCTCGACCTGAAATTGGCCAATACTTATGACGAAGTGACGACAATGTAGCTTGTTGCCCAGCATGCAGTAGCCTTGTGTGCTCACGATAAATCAAAAGGTTCGTGACATGATGTTTGGGCAGTAAAATGGGATGTTTAATATCATGACCCAATTTTGAATTTGCTATGCGACCACCAACTCGGATAATATCATTATAATCAAGAAATGGATTTAGAGAATTAATAATGCTGAGCCTGTGAACTTGGTCACCCTTACGCAATGCTGCAATTTCATCCTTAAAGTTACACGCTTGAACTTGTTTTACAATAAATGTTTCTGCATTATGCAATTCAATTGATGTCAATCCACCCGTTTGTCTTATAGCGCCCGGTTTTGAATTGTTGACGAATCTTTTGCAATACGCAATAACGCGTTGCAATTTGGAAAATTTAGAAAATCTTTCGAACATTTCAAAAATTTCTTTAGTTTGGTTGTTTTGTGTGACAACATTTGAGACTAAACTTCGTTTCTCTAACGCAGGGGTTCTCAAACTATTTCAGACACTGTACCCCTTTTTACCAACAAAAAGTTTTGGATACCCCTTATCAGTAAGTAAACTGAAATATAAAAAAAAATCTTAAACCTTTTTATTTAGTAGGTATAGTTTTAACCTGTGTAACTCAATTACGCGTCATGTTTAAATAAAACAAAGAGATATTGCTTACATACATTTTTATTATATTAAAAACAAAAAGGGGGGAGGGGTGTACATCACATCAGCTGATGCACTCTGTCCACCCGTCTACCGTCGCGCCACCATTATATATAATTTTTGACTTATACAGGGCGAGTCAAAAATTTCAAAATTTTCAAACCTTATATTTTCGCTAAAAATTTTATTTTTTTGGTGGAAAATTATACAGGGTGATACAAAAGGTCATTTTTTATGCAGAATTTTATTATACTCAATGCCATAGTAGTTTACACTTCTCCTGTGTGGTCTTAAGCACACAAATAAATTTTTCCCTTATTTAAATTTAAAGGTTTGTTTTATTTTTTGTTGGCCTGCCACGTACCCCCTAAAAATGTTCACGTACCCTCAAGGGGTACGCGTACCACACTTTGAGAACCACTGCTCTAACGAATCGTCCGAAATATCTACGTGGTCATTAATTGGCCACTTTAATTTCGAGTCCGATAAAAAATCTGGACCGTGCCACCATAAACGATTATGAAGCAGTTCGTTCGGTAAACTACCACGTGAAACTATATCGGCTGGGTTTAATTCTGAAGGAATATAATTCCAATCGACTTTATTTGCTGCTATATTAATTTCCGCGACTCTGTTGGCCACAAACGTTTTCCAATTATGTGGCTCCGCGGATAGCCAGGCCAACACAATTTTTGAATCAGTCCACATAACTGATCGGCTGATATTGAGATTTATTATCGATTCAACTTTATGACAGAGATGCGAGAGAAGAACGGCGCCGCACAGCTCTAAGCGCGGCAGTGATACCCTTTTAAGAGGGGCAACTCGGGACTTCGCGCATAATAAATGTACGGCATATTCGCCTACCGCGGACCTTGATCTTATGTAGAGACAAGCTCCATACGCGAGTTTCGACGCGTCGCTGAACCCATGAATCTTGATAAATTCAGGAATCTCAACGACAATTTGAGGGATTTTTATTTGGCTTAAAACCGATAAGCTTGTGAATAATTGTATCCACTTCTCACGTATCTTGGACGGTATCTCGTCGTCCCAACCAATTTTGCTAGCCCATAACCCTTGTAGAATGACCTTTGCCGTTACAATAACCGGATTTATCAAACCCAGAGGGTCAAACAATTGAGCGGTGACCGATAATATCGCCCGTTTCGTGATTTTATTTGAAATCTTTAATTGTGTGTTGTCATATTGCAGCACATCGTTAATGCAATTCCAAGACAGTCCGAGAGTTTTCGTGTCGCCCGCCTTGTCAAGATTAATCCATGTTTGATCGTTCGTCAACTCTGACCTTTGACAACGTGGTAATAACGCGGGTTCATTGGTTGCCCATTTTCTGAGTTCAAAACCACCCTTACTCAAAACTTCTATTAATTGTTCGCGAATACTCAGAGCCTCATTAAAATCATTTGTGCCTGTTATTAAATCATCCATAAATAAATCGTTAAGAATAGCGGATTTTGCCCTTGGAAGTATTTCCGTTTCTTCGTGAGCTAATTACTGCAATGTGCGCACGGCTAAAAAAGGTGCCGACGCGGTACCATACGTAACGGTATTTAAATAATAACTTTGTAGGGGTTCATTCGGATTGTCCCTCCATACTATTTGTTGAAACGGTCGATCATTTGCATGAACAAAAATTTGGCGATACATTTTATGTATATCAGCTGCTAGAACGTATTTATACGTTCGAAATCGAGTAAGCAAGGAAAACCAATCAGATTGAATTTGAGGTCCGACTAATAATGTATCGTTTAAACTGACACCCGTGGTCGTTTTAGCACTTGCATCGAATACAACTCTTAATTTGGTGGACGTACTGGATGGTTTAATCACCGCATGGTGTGGAAGATAAGCATGTTTTGAGGGAATGTCCGACTCCGGGCATGAATTTAAGGTCATATGACCTAGTGCACGATATTCGTGAATAAATTTAGTGTATTCCGATTTTAAATTCGGTTGGTTTCCCAAGGATTTCTCCAATGTGAAAAAACGTTTAATCGCGATTTGCTTGGATTCACCCAATACTTCAGCGTTTTCCTTAAACGGTGATTTGACTACAAATCGCCCGGTAGAATCTCGAAAGTAATTATTTGCGAAACTTCGTTCACATGCGGAATGCTCAATGGAATTTACATTGTATTCCGGTATTGTCTCGAGTTGCCAAAAATTTGACAATTGACTGTCTAATGCAGCATGAAAACTTACTGGACGCGGTTGAGGCTGTAAAGCCCGCATTGGCCCCCCGAGTATCCAACCTAATTTGGTTTCTTGCAATACTGGGCCATGGTTTGATAATTTTAATTGACCTGATCCCAATAAGTCTATGAATTTTTCTGCGCCGATAAGCAAATCAATAGGCCCAGATATATTGAAAGTTGGATCAGCTAATCTGATATTATTTGGGATTTTGAATAACTGCCTTTCATAATCAATAAGCGGTAAATTCGATGTGATTTTTGGCAAAACAGAGCAATTTAACGCGGTTTCATATTTGCCGCATTGTGACCTTAACTTTACGACAGTGCAACACTGTACGTGGATGATAGATTGATTTATCCCTGCAATCGGAAACTTGACGGACTCTAATTTAAGCCCGAGTTTCTTACATAGTGCTTCATTAATAAAATTTGGCTGCGACCCTGCATCTAATAAAGCTCTAGCAGTGTGGGGCTTATTATTTGCATCGAGCAAATCGATCAACGCGGTTGATAAAAATACATGTGCGCTCTGATTTGCACAGTGGTTACTGCTGGAGGTTGTAGCAATTACTTCCGGTGTCAAAATTGCAGAAATTGATTCGGAACTGAAATGTGGTGAATTGTCAACCTCAGCTTGATGAAAATGTAATAAAGAATGATGTCTACCGTGACAAACACTGCAACCTTTATTTCGGCAATTAGTACTAGCATGATTATCGCGTAGACAGATTTGATAATTATCGCGGGTAATTGGAAGAGAACTGACCAACTGAAGCGCCTCTTCCCTTAGACACGATTTTAAATTATGAAACCGTTGCAAATCGTTTATTGTCTCGTTTTTATGTACCAACGTTTCGAAAGATTCGTAAAATGATAACCAGTTTTCACAATTCCCATTAAATTGTGGTAAATTTAGAGCTGGTAGTTTAACTTGCGTCTCAATTGAATTATTTGAAGACGCAGGACGAGGGGTGCCTACCTCTCGAGTGGAGCCATTCAGCTTTCTTAATAATTTATTAATATCCGTCATAAGGGAAAGATATTGATCGAAAAAAATCGAATCTACCTGGTTTGCATCCAATTCTTCAATTTGAAATTGGATGCTATCAAATTCATCATTCAGAGGTTGTACTTGATCTTTAATAGTATTTAACTGATCAACGTCTAACTCGTCACTGATTTTATTTCTAAATTTAGTTAATTTAGATTTTAGCACTGTGCGCTTGCTAAGCAGTGCTTTAATGTCTGCCATTTGGAATCAAGCGTAATAACTAAATAAAGTAATTTTACTGACGTTACTCAAAAAGAGCAAACAATTATGAAGAAATTTCTTCAATTAAATTTTCCTCGACGCTAGTAATTAATGAACCAATTCTTCACGTTGAAAGAACGTACACAACATTAAACATGCGACAAAGGGAAATTAAACAAACGGTAGGATTGGAGACCACTCACCCCAAGAAGTTGACGCTTTTTGTAGGTACTGGGGACTCCACTGGCCTCGTAATGATGCTGCAGCTTCCTCCGATGAATGCCATACACGGCAAATGTGGATACAGATGATCCTCTTCAGATGAAGACGTTGAATCCAAGGTGTACTTGGTTCGAAATTCGGTTCGATATGACCAAAATATGTTGCGACCCGAACCTTACGGGCACAACGAAATACCGGCGGAGAATCACGCAAGTCGTCGCGGTCGTGAATGATTGAACACAACGAATATAATTGTAATAACACTTTATTTACAATATATACACCAATGTAACACTAAAAGCGGACTGTATAATTACAAATTTAAAATTGCCGGTACTGATTATAGAGGAGATGTATATCTCTCGGTGTCTTAACGTGACTCTGGTCGTGTCTGTCTCTTCGAGCCCAAGAAAACTCGGACACTCGTTAAACCACCCCTTTAGGAGTAGGGGAAGGAATGGTCGACCATCGCAAGAGAGAGCTGCATTTCGCCGAAAGCTCTAACAATAAACTAATGACATCCGTTTTAAATTGCAGATGGTATTTACAAATGACATGCAAATCCAAGATTAGGATCTTAAGTATGATAGATTGCTGGACAGCGGGAGATGAGCAAGACTTAAATTAACCTGGCTGCAGCTCCTAATGCCACGAACAATTTCTAGGATTATTCTCAAGTAAATATTAAATATGATGCTTCAACAATGATTTCGATTAAACATATACA
>CALNHX010002987.1:134591-161892 GCA_940337035.1 Agriotes lineatus
CCGTTTACCAATTCAGTTCAGGCGACAGTAATATTTTACAGGCACCATGCCTGTAAAGATTAATTTTCCGAGTCTGTTCAGACTACAGTAAACGACCTTTAACAAGTTAGGAAATTTAACCTTCGATTGAGTAAAAATAGAAACCAAAAATGAAAATGAAACATTTATTGTGTAGAAAATGTAGGTACATCTCTCAGCCACATTTCTACGCAATTCCCATTTTGATGAAGGCATTTATCATATCGTAGAACAAGTTTTTGTATGCCTGCCTCAAAGAAAGTTGCCATCTGGTCACTCAGCCAATTGTTCACATTGGTTTTTAGCTTCTTTAAACTTTCTGCATCATTCTTGCAAACTCTAAACTGTATTCGTCTGACAATAAATGTTGGCTGAATTTTGCCCTACGGAGTCTATATTTTCAGCTAAAAGAAAGCAAATTACAGCGTACTGCACCCGCCAAGTCTGATCTGCGTGCTGTAAGTAGTAATGCTCTTCTGGCTAAAGTCTCAATTCTGAAGGGCATAATGCAGTTGAAATTCATTGTTGAGAGAGTACAGTTTATGAAGGACGGCTGTGTGTGAGAATGACACAGAAAGTTTAAAGAAGAAGCTAAAAATCAATGTGAACAGTTGGTTGAGTGACCAGGCGACAACCTTTTTAGAGGAAGGCATACAAAAACGTGTGCCACCGTATGACAAATGCCTTTATCAAAATGGCAATTATGTGGAAAAAATGTAGCTGAGAGATGTACCTACATCTTCTATAATATATGTTTCATATTCAGTTTTGTTTTTTATTTCTACCGAATCGGAGGTTAAAAAAAATAGCCTTCGTATAACCTACTGATTCTAAGATTCTATTAGTGTCGAGTTGCAAAGCATTTCATGCTGTATAGTATTTTGTATAATAAAAAATGCATTTAAGTTTCTTTGATTGATTATTACTGTCACATGACTGATATCATCCAATGAGAACCATGAATTTTTTTAAAATTGACCAATCCCGAACTGATTACCTGATAGGCTCCCTAGGGAAACTTATCAACCGATAAGCTCCCTAGTGCTAATTATCGACCCCGTAGATGGTGTCATAATTAGAAATAAAAATGCAAGAAACAAGCAATTTGAGTTTTTTGGCATTATTTGTGTAATAATCTTCAAAATATAATCGCGGGCGACACACTTTCATATAATGGTTGCTCTTAGAAAACTGCCCTCGGGACAGTTTTCATTGCAACCAGCACTCAACCCTTGCCGTATGCAAAATTATCGGTAAGGATGACTCGCTCTTGTTATATTACTATTGATCATTTTTAGCCTTGGGCCGCTTCAGTGATGCCATAAGTGAATATATGTCGAACATAGAGCAAGCGCCAGATCCCACCATTACGGTAACTATGTTTTACCTAGAAATGGCCATGGCTTATGACGTGCTCAGCAACAGCTGGTTACACACGAAAGAGCCCAGAGTAGTAGAAGGTGTTTTATTATCCATGTCATCAATCTATACTGTATTGAGCATGGACAAGGTGACCCAGCAAACACCACGAATCATTCCCATTCTTCTCAGCCTTTACAAAAAGCATAAGGAGCCTCTACCGGTAACCCAATGTTTGGGTTCAGTCATACAAGTAAGCACTAATAATATAGAATAGTTTGTTTTATACAAACCATATCAAACAGGTAACTGCGCTGGTTAATGGCACTCTGCTGGAACCATTATTGACACCTATCCTGCATGCCCTGGGTGAGCTAGTTTGTATAGCTCCAGATTATGCTCAACCTGAACTTCTAAGAAATCACTCAGAAGTTTTACGATGCTATGAACGATTAGCCATGCACTTCACAGATCATTGCCTTGACCATTTGGTAATGCAGCTACGTAACAATAATGAAAAAGAACGAGTAAAGGCCCTTTTGATATTGACACATCTGGCGAATTCTTCAGAAAATGCCATTCAAAGCAGATTAAAGGTCTTTCTACAGGTTGGTATAGTTTATATTTCACTTTGCTTTTAAATTCAGTGTGTCCAGATAAACTCCACATGCATAGGGGTCTTCTCGGCGTTAAGAGATTGAATACTGATTAAATTAGAAGAACTTTGAGGCACTCCACTTGGAGATCGTAGATCTAGATGGAAGTGGATATTTTCATTAACTTTATTTTTTAAATGTGAGCAAAAACAGCTATATTGTTGTGAAATTGGACTATATTTCTAATTTTATGGTAAAGCCGTTTTAATTTTGAGGATATTTTCAGTAACTTTATTTTTTAAATGTGAGCAAAAACAGCTATATTGTTGTGAAATTGGACTATATTTCTAAATTTATATTAAAGCCGTTTAAATTTTGAGGATATTTTCAGTAACTTTATTTTTTAAATGTGAGCAAAAACAGCTATATTGTTGTGAAATTGGACTATTATTTCTAAATTTATATTAAAGCCGTTTAAATTTTGAGGATATTTTCATTAACTTTATTTTTTAAATGTGAGCAAAAACAGCTATATTGTTGTGAAATTGGACTATATTTCTAATTTTATGGTAAAGCCGTTTAAATTTTGAGGATATTTTCAGTAACTTTATTTTTTAAATGTGAGCAAAAACAGCTATATTGTTGTGAAATTGGACTATATTTCTAATTTTATGGTAAAGCCGTTTAAATTTTGAGGATATTTTCAGTAACTTTATTTTTTAAATGTGAGCAAAGACAGCTATATTGTTGTGAAATTGGACTATATTTCTAAATTTATATTAAAGCCGTTTAAATTTTGAAGATATTTTCATTAACTTTATTTTTTAAATGTGAGCAAAGACAGCTATATTGTTGTGAAATTGGACTATATTTCTAATTTTATGGTAAAGCCGTTTAAATTTTGAGGATATTTTCATTAACTTTATTTTTTAAATGTGAGCAAAAACAGCTATATTGTTGTGAAATTGGACTATATTTCTAATTTTATGGTAAAGCCGTTTAAATTTTGAGGATATTTTCAGTAACTTTATTTTTTAAATGTGAGCAAAAACAGCTATATTGTTGTGAAATTGGACTATATTTCTAATTTTATGGTAAAGCCGTTTAAATTTTGAGGATATTTTCAGTAACTTTATTTTTTAAATGTGAGCAAAAACAGCTATATTGTTGTGAAATTGGACTATATTTCTAATTTTATGGTAAAGCCGTTTAAATTTTGAGGATATTTTCAGTAACTTTATTTTTTAAATGTGAGCAAAAACAGCTATATTGTTGTGAAATTGGACTATATTTCTAATTTTATGGTAAAGCCGTTTTAATTTTGAGGATATTTTCAGTAACTTTATTTTTTAAATGTGAGCAAAAACAGCTATATTGTTGTGAAATTGGACTATATTTCTAAATTTATATTAAAGCCGTTTAAATTTTGAGGATATTTTCAGTAACTTTATTTTTTAAATGTGAGCAAAAACAGCTATATTGTTGTGAAATTGGACTATTATTTCTAAATTTATATTAAAGCCGTTTAAATTTTGAGGATATTTTCATTAACTTTATTTTTTAAATGTGAGCAAAAACAGCTATATTGTTGTGAAATTGGACTATATTTCTAATTTTATGGTAAAGCCGTTTAAATTTTGAGGATATTTTCAGTAACTTTATTTTTTAAATGTGAGCAAAAACAGCTATATTGTTGTGAAATTGGACTATATTTCTAATTTTATGGTAAAGCCGTTTAAATTTTGAGGATATTTTCAGTAACTTTATTTTTTAAATGTGAGCAAAGACAGCTATATTGTTGTGAAATTGGACTATATTTCTAAATTTATATTAAAGCCGTTTAAATTTTGAAGATATTTTCATTAACTTTATTTTTTAAATGTGAGCAAAGACAGCTATATTGTTGTGAAATTGGACTATATTTCTAATTTTATGGTAAAGCCGTTTAAATTTTGAGGATATTTTCATTAACTTTATTTTTTAAATGTGAGCAAAAACAGCTATATTGTTGTGAAATTGGACTATATTTCTAATTTTATGGTAAAGCCGTTTAAATTTTGAGGATATTTTCAGTAACTTTATTTTTTAAATGTGAGCAAAAACAGCTATATTGTTGTGAAATTGGACTATATTTCTAATTTTATGGTAAAGCCGTTTAAATTTTGAGGATATTTTCAGTAACTTTATTTTTTAAATGTGAGCAAAAACAGCTATATTGTTGTGAAATTGGACTATATTTCTAATTTTATGGTAAAGCCGTTTAAATTTTGAGGATATTTTCAGTAACTTTATTTTTTAAATGTGAGCAAAAACAGCTATATTGTTGTGAAATTGGACTATATTTCTAAATTTATATTAAAGCCGTTTAAATTTTGAAGATATTTTCATTAACTTTATTTTTTAAATGTGAGCAAAGACAGCTATATTGTTGTGAAATTGGACTATATTTCTAATTTTATGGTAAAGCCGTTTAAATTTTGAGGATATTTTCATTAACTTTATTTTTTAAATGTGAGCAAAAACAGCTATATTGTTGTGAAATTGGACTATATTTCTAATTTTATGGTAAAGCCGTTTAAATTTTGAGGATATTTTCAGTAACTTTATTTTTTAAATGTGAGCAAAAACAGCTATATTGTTGTGAAATTGGACTATATTTCTAATTTTATGGTAAAGCCGTTTAAATTTTGAGGATATTTTCAGTAACTTTATTTTTTAAATGTGAGCAAAAACAGCTATATTGTTGTGAAATTGGACTATATTTCTAATTTTATAGTAATGCCATGCTTGCGTTTTAGTCGCTGCGATACGATCGTTGCCACCAAGTCGCAATGGTGTGTTGTTCATGCTCTTCATAAATAAGAATTTTAAAGAAGTGCAACGTTTAAATTAGCATTAAATGGTTAGAACTACAAAAAAGAAATCACTGAATTGTTTTAATTAACAATTAATATAAAATCTTTCCAAATTCATCAGTATTTAACACTTGTGCATGATCTACTTTTTAAAATCGGTAGGGTTTAGTTATATCTTTATTTTTGTAAAAACTTTAGTGGAACCTTACACAAGAAAACAAAAGATAACCCTTTCTCTTGATGGAATGGCCTCGTTTGATACACATTTAGAAGAATTGAGCTTATAAAAAATTGTAAACTCCAGATCTCTCTATCGTTTACAATATCCTTATGTATGGGGCACTTACCTTAGATGCACTATATATTTTTAATTATTAAAAAATTTTACATGCTTCAGGCTTTATCGGACCTGCTGAACGACCACAACATCCGTGTGAAAAAGGCAGTGCTTAAAACAATTGTAGCATTTGCCTACAAAGGTTTTCTACCGAAGCAAGCGGAACAAAAATATTTGGAATTTATAGTAAGACTGTGTTGCAAACAGCAAATACCTTCGAAAAATGGAGAACTTGACCTACAAGAACTGCAAGATCTGCAAATCACAGCAGACAACACTTTGTACATGCTTAGCACGTCAGTCATTGAGCTCGAATCAGTTCTGTGGAATTTGTTGCTGTCTTGCTTTCTTGCACCGGAATATTCAGATTCATGCATCACTCTTCTCCGCTGCCTTACTCATCTTGCTGCTCGCAAGCACTCGAAGGACTCTTGTGAAAGTGCATTCGTTCGCTGCCTTGCTCTCCTTGCACAACCATTGCCCTCGTTTCGGGGCACGTTTGTACTTAATTTCTTGAAGAATATCAGAATATGTCAGTCAGAGACATACAGGTATCACTCTTGTCATTACTTACACATTTTTGGAATTATCATTCTATTTCTAGACCTGTGTGGGATACCAAAATTCCCCATCTCGTTAAGTACCTTGAGCAAAATTATGACAACTTCCAAGGGAAGGAATGGGAGGACTTAATTTTTGACTTCTTGACTCTCGTTATTCAGTCTGTTCATGATGATAAGTTCAACGAAACGTTAGTATTAGAAGCCAAGAAGCAGTTGACATTGTATGCCACAAAACCCTTGGAAAAATGCTTATTGCTAAAATGCTTAGCCATTGCAACTTGTCATGTGAAGAACGAACTACTTGTGCTTGACGTGTTGAATGCCATCATTGAAATGGTGAAATTAAATGAAGGGCAGGAACTCAGTGCATGTGCCGAAGCTGTGGGAATCTGTTCAAGGTCACATCTTAAAGTTGTTCTAGACAAGCTCAATATGATACGCAAAGATGTACTAATGAAGAAATCCAGCAAATTTCAGTTTAATTTTATGAACAACCAGAAAAACGAAGCTGAAATTGACAGGGTAACGCAAAATTTTCTTTTATTTAGTAGTATTTTCATGCAGTCTAGTCGCAATATGTTACTTACCATTCACTGAAGTCTTGAGAAAAAGTTATATTTCACTTTATTTTATCTGCTGTGAGTATAGTCTGTAACTATAAAAATAATATTTATTCCTACTCGCTGATTAGGCAAAAGCCAAAATGATTCTGTGGCAGTTAACAGTCAGCCCAGGTCGAGCAAACGAGAACGCTCACCATGCTAGCTAAATGAATTTGAAATTTTAGAGCACAAGGCCGGCCTTGGTCGTGCGTTTCATTAAGAATTCTCAGGCAAAATTTGACCAGTCACGGTGTTTGCTTGACTTACAATTCAAATACTATGCTAGCTCTCGCCTTGCGAAATAAACTGAATTTAGGCCGCTTTGAACGTATTATCAGGACGATTTCACAGGTTAGTGGACAGGAAAGATAGACTAAGATCAGCAGGATAGGGTAGGTTTGGAGCTAATCGTTAGCAGCACGATGTTATTTCTATGCACTTTGTGATTAACAGGATAGGGTAGGTCTGGAGCTAATCGTTCCTTTGCACATTGCGATTAACAGGATAGGGTAGGTTCTGGACCGGATTGCTTCGGCAGTTTTACTAACTGAGGCATGGGAGGTCTCTGGTCAGGTAGGGTGGCTTAGGCAGTTCAACTTCCTAGTTAGGAGTTGGGAATCAAACTTACGCGGACTGAAAAGAACAGGTGCTTCAGGACAGGATTTTAACAGACAGGTATATGGACTGGTGATAACTGGTGGAGCCTTTTGGGCCCGGGAACCCAAGAGTATCCGGCTTGGGTTCAGGTTCTAGTCTGGATTCTCAAAGGAATGGGTTAGATCTGTCCTCGCACTGAGCGGGCATCGCTCTTTATATAATTCGGGATCTCCTTCCACGTTGTTTTCCTAGGAAAATCTAAGAGGGGTTAGACGTCATACTTTAATGCAGACGGACAGTAGGGATGCACGGATCGATCGGCACAGCGAAGCTTGGACAACTTGTCGGTTTATACCTAGTCGATATCAGACTATCAGCAGCATCTCTCTTCAAGTTTTTTTACCCTCCGCTTGGCTACAAATGTTCGTGCGTCACGCATTTTTGTGGTCATGATAGCACCTACAAATTGATAACAGCACGCGAAACGTCAGTCTTAATGTTCGAGTTATGCCCAAAAAACCAAAAAAATTGATTTTTGTGTTATCTTTATAAGTTTATCAAACACCTTATTATGGAGTTATATTTGTGCCGATTTCAATTGTATTATATAGGTCATAATTCACATGTTACAGTTGTCGAACACAAAATTTATGTTTTTGTTTTTATATTGAGTTGTTGGAAAGAGAAACGTTTACTTTTTCTGCAGCCACACTCATCCCATTAAATAAAAAAATGTTTTATTAATTCTGAAATCGGTACTGTCACAACACATACAAGGCGGCTGCAGTCACATCCATTTCTCTGCACCACCATGTACAAACAAAACTGTAAAAATATACATAACGATAGTAACCAACGTGGAAACCATTGTTGCTACCAACATAATAAGTCATTAAATCCCTAATTTTGTTATCGATCCATTTTACACACGACTGTGCATAAGAACACGCTTACACAGTTTATAAGCACAATTTTGATCATGTGCAATAGTGGTCGTAGAAAAATAACTATTATATTGTGTAACATAACCTCTACATCGAAAGTTAGAAGAGGACAGGGTTATGTATGTATGTATTGTGTAACATAAAATTAGCTCTGCAAACCTAGTAGGCTCATGGTTTGATTAACTAATATTCTCCATTCCTTTTTATTTCTTCTTTTCTCTTTCCAATTACTGATTTTTAGATATCGTATATACTTCATTACTGCTTCTTTCCATCTTATTTTTTGTCTTTCTTGCCATTTTCTGCTCCCTATGTTATTCTTTGGTGCTCTATTGACATCCTCATGATATGCCCCAACCATCTAGACTGTGATTTTGCTATTCTTGCTATATCTGGTGTCCCAAAAAGTTCTTTTAGTTCTCAATTAATTTGTCGTTCTCATATATCATTTACTTGTTTACCCCCAAATATCTTCCTTAGCACTTTCCCCTTTCATACTTCAAACTTTTTTTGTTCTGTTGAGTCCATGCTTCCTTTGCGAATGTTACAATTGGCTGTAAATAACAGAACAGATGACAGTGAGACAGCTTGTATTGCTCCTTCTTTCTCTTTAAAATCTGCTGATCTTTTGCCTTATTTTTACTCGATTTTCGGTTTCCATTAAGTGTTAACTTTATCATATTCATGAGTTTTCTACTCATTCTTAGCTCTTTTAACGCTTTGTGTAACTTGGATCTTTTTATTCTATCGTAAGCTTGATTTTTGTCGATGAAAGTCACAATAGTTTCTTCTTGATATTTACAATTTTCTGTTTGTATCCTCCCCTTCGGAAAACACATTGGTAATCTCCTAACTGGTCCTTCATTTTATTGTTTAACGTACTCTAAATATGATGTGACTATTTTATCCCCTTTCCTATACAATTGATGTAGTATTGCCTCTTTCCGACTGTGGTCTTTTTTCTTGTACCGATACTCCTAAAAGATTCATTCAAGCTTTTCTTCGAGCGAATACGACGAAAAAGGCTTATTTAGGTTATTTATACCTAATCTAACTTAACCTAAAAAAATTTCTGGTTAGGTATACCTAACCTATTTTGTATTGTGTATTAAAACTTTGTCTTCTGTGAATTTGTCTATTATTTGTTCATTCTGCTCTTCTCCCCCATTTAATAATTTATCAAAATTTGTTTTTCTACAATTCATTTGCTTTCCCTATTACTTCACCTTTCTTTTCTTAAAAAATACTGTTTTCTTCTTTTTTCTCATTTTGTTTCCGCCTTAATTAAGTGAAAATCTAGACCGCCCATGCCAGGAGTTGAACTCTCAACTGCTCACCGCCACTCACCTACCGAGATCCCAAAACCGCTTATGCATTACTTCAGGTGGCGTGGGGGTCACTTGAACCTAAGCCTTAATTAAGTGAAAATCTAGACCGTTCGTGCTGGGAGTCGAACTGTCGCCCGCTCCATGTTTTCACATTGGCTGCCGCGGAGATCGCCACTTGCCTGCCACGGTTCCACATTAGAATCATTTGGTGATCTTCAAGTTATCTTATGGATTTCTCTTCTTTGGTAGTGTGTATTGTACTTTTAATTATCACTATTTTTTCTTGTGCAAAATCATATACCGGTTCATTTTCATTTGTTATTGCATGCTTACTATATTTTCCTATTCTCTTAGCCCATGTTGCCATTGGCGTCACCCAGAATTACCTTCAGATTCTATTTTCGTATTTTTTCATATTCCTTATGTAGGTTATCATAAAAATCCTCTTTTTCCCTCCATATCTGCCTCCTCGGTATATTACTTGGAATAAAAATATCTTGACGTTATCAGGACACCTTTTAAAGAAGAATTCAAATCTGAATTTAGATTGATATTTGTTTTCATAATTTTTGAGATATTGATACCTACTTTCTTGTTTTAAATCCACATGTGGATGGCTCCGACACCATTTAAAAGAGCATATTGAGTACATTGGTTTATCTTGGAGCTTCTACCGGATGGAAACTTTATTCGATTATAAATCAGTCCATATTACATGCTACAGCGTTTTTGTAGTTTTGTATTTTAACAGACTGTATGATCTATGAGCAAGTCCGTGATAATTGAATGAAGATGAATAATACAGTAGGATAATGATCTTGATTAACTAACTTCAGTTTGCTTTATTGCACATGACACATGTCATTGCCTCCTACACTTACAAGCCATGCTGTTGGAGATTTGGCAACGCTGATCGTAGACCAATTTTTGTACTGTTTATTTATAAAAACGTCTGTTGAAATGTGACGTGTGATTAAATATTAATATGTTGGACTGCTCTAAGTTTAACGAAATACATTTATTTATATTACTGTACTGTTCGTGATAAGTGCAAGTAAAATTGCTGCTAGAATTCATGGGGTTTATTAAGTATTTCACTGAGGTAAGTAACAACCTAACCTCATTTTTAGGGCATTTCTTGTAACTTTTAATTTTATATTTAGAATGCCACGAAGACGCTGTGTACCAACCACAACAGTACCTTAAAAGAACATCGTATGCAAACGCTAACAACATTTTCTTTTCAAATGAACGAGATCCGAAAGAAAGCATGGCTTCGTGCAACAGCACGAGAACGTTGGACCCTAACAAAAAGTTCTGTCGTGTGTGAAATACATTTTAATGGAAAATACATTTGAAAACGTTAGAAATGAGAGTGGGGAAATGCAGAACTGTTGATGCATTACCCTCAATTAGCTGGCAAAGCTCTCCCAAGCGTATTTCCAAATTTACCAACATATTGTCGTCGAAAGTGCCTCAAGAAAAGACAAATCCTGAATGTAGAAGAAGACAAATATTGGAAAGACATGCACAAACAGTGAAAGTGTTTTTAAGTGATAACACCAGCAGTTTTTTGAAGTTTATGGAACAATTTGCGTCACACAAATTTAGATGTTACCAAGCAGATAAGTTTATTATGTTCAAATAAGATTATTTACAGCTGTAGCACCATATTTTTGCATATATATTGTACTTTCAATCAGCAGTGGTGTATAGAAAGTTACAAACTTTAAAATAATTACAGAAATGTTCTTTTATACATACGTTACATAGGTTAAGTTGTTTTATTTTTATAAATATACTGTTACATGTTTGTATTACTTGACTATGTAAATAAGTGTCACCATTACAGAAGCTATCTTTAGTTAATTACAGAGTAAAATTTGATAGAGAGTAAAACTGTGCTCTTTAAAGCAAAATTATTTCAAATGGGAGTATTGTAATTTAGGACCACCAACTACCAGAGATGCAATGTTGCCAAGTCTAACAGCATGGCTTGTAAGTGTAGGAGGCAGTGCACATGTACATAACCTTACTTTTCATGTGTAATTTTTATTTTGAAACTCAGGTACAATCTATAACACACTCAAAAACCGATATTGGTAAACTGCTAAGTGTACAGTTTGTTATGTTGGTTAGTTTATTTAATGGGAAATGTCAACCACATCTACCTGAACTTAGCTGCACACCAAAACAGCTGGTCTGTCGATCTAACTCTATCACGTTTCTGTTGATAGAAGCCTTGTGATAAATGTACTTTCTCACTCTTTTCAAGGGTGTCGTACCCATCCTTGTGTTGCATTTATAATCAACATTTGATATGGCTTAGAAAATGTAGGATGCATTCATTAACCAGTGAGGAAAAATAAAGTGGTGTTTTTAC
Organism: Agriotes lineatus; assembly: GCA_940337035.1. NCBI lineage: Eukaryota > Metazoa > Arthropoda > Insecta > Coleoptera > Elateridae > Agriotes > Agriotes lineatus. Next base: position 146,174 of record CALNHX010002987.1, read on the forward strand.
TTCTTCTAGTGCTGAATCATTTGTAAGCCATGCAAATCGATGATCCATCTTCCAAATCACCTACATTCATTGCTTTGATTTCTTTCCGTATCATCTAGTATATTTAATTTTGCCTTTATTTTTAATCTCTCATATTGCTGTGATTTCTTTGGTGGGTTTTGTTTACTTTAGTTTCTGTATAATGTAGTCTATTATATTTTTCTTTTACTTTGTACGTACTCTTGCCAATTGATAATTTCGATACTCTTTCCTCTACCGTGATCAACGTTCGAATAGGAGCTTTGCCAATCGTCATCTCATTTTTAGGATATTATGAGGACAGTAATTAACATACACAAATCAAAATAAAAACTTTATAAATGTACAGCTCATAGACATAAATATTAAACATGTGAAAGTAATGTGCATTTTATTTCAGATTCGCATAATGGTGCTATCAAGTTATACTGAAATTTGTAATGAGGCACCCGGTGATATCCTTTTACAAACCGTACAACATGAAATCCTAGACTTTGCTGTCAATGAGCTCATTAATTGCAAGGATTTCACAATTCGACAGGCATGCTTGAAAACTATTGGTTCTGTCGCCGATGCTTTGCACCCCAATAGAAACTCCTTGCATATTCAATTGCAAGACCGGAACCAAGTGTTGACTCTAACCTCTGCACAAATGCAGTTACACAATGGACCTGAATATATCGAACTATATCCAATTACTTTACCTGTGATCACATCCCTGGTAAGAATGTTATATTTTGCATTATACTTACATTTGCATCACAATGGCCACATTAAAATCTAGACTATTTAAAGCTGAATTTGAATTTGTTTTTAATGAGCGTCAAAGAATGAATAATCGCAAACTATAGTAGCTTAATCATTTATAATCAAAATTACAACTCTAATTACAGATTCGCCTTCCTCCAGCTTTAGAGTCAGAGCAGCGCGTAACTCTCCTAAAACATTGTTTCAACAACATTTATAATGCTGCCGCAATATATTGCAAGATTAATGCAGAAAGCAGTCCCGGCACCTACTATGGAGATCTTAAAATGGCACCTTTTGTTTACACTAGTTTTTCAAAGCTGAACTTTGTAGTGCAGGAATTACTAACACAAAACCTCTCGCCAGCCACGCTCGATGAAATTGTGACTTTGCTAGAACCTTGGCTGAGCCGCAAAAAGGCAGAGCAGCGCCTTCCGGCACTGGAAACTCTGCGGGATGCTCTTCAAACGTACTTGGACCATGTCAAATTCGCTTACGAAGGCCCAACAAGCTTCACACAGTCTGGATTTTTGTTAGCTCGTGTAGTACCGCGTTGCACGGATCCAAATAGGAACATTCGTAGGGTAACGTTATTGGAGATGGAGATTAGCCGGTTTAATTTTTTTGCTAATGCTTTTAGGTTGGAGTGGAAGCTTTGCGACTGGTACTGAGTATCACAGCACGTTATGAAGGACACATGAGAGATCATGATAAACTTATAAGTCAAGCTTTACAACACATACAAGAACAAATAGATTCAGACAAACCAAAACTGCTTTTCAATTTAACAACAGACTTGGCACATGTAATCATCACCCATTTACCACACCTGCAGCTTCCTCACTTTGTAAATCATCTAATAGATGCTGTACTGGATGTAGAGTCATCTAGTTCCAGTGGTAGCAGTGTGGTTCTCAACACGGTCTTAAAGAGTAAAGGGGGGGAGTTGGTGCCACATGTGGCAGATTTACTAAATAAACTGTTGGGTACTTTGGATCAAATACAGTGTCCACGTACCAGATCGTCGAGTCTTCGTGCTGTACTTAGTCTCGCCATACATCATTCGAAAACTGTCGTCGGAATTGTGTTAGCACATTCTTTGCCATATGAGCAGTAAGTGAAAAGTATTATTATTATTATGGAAATTTATTTTAGTATTTCAGGCACATAATTGATTGTTGGGCTGTTTTTTCAACTGACACGAATCTCGTCTGTGATATTTTGGATCAATTTAAGAAGATATTCAAGAATTGTGCTCTCTATGAAGAGTATCAGAGCATGGAGAGTATGCGAATCGCGTCTGTGCAAACTTTGCAGGTAAATGATTACATTTATTGGTAAGGCTGCCAACCGTCCCGCAATAGCAGTACTAGTCCCACATTCAAATACTGCATTGAAATCGTCCCGCAAAATGTCATGTGTCCCGCTAGTCCCGCATTCCGTAGTATATTATATTTGTAATATATTTCTGCAAAAATTATGATGTCTTATTTCGCGTTTGACAAAAAATGCATTCGTTTGATTGAATCTGCCCATCGAATGGCGGCTGTTGTTCATGCAACCCTCTCTCGTACGTGTGTCGCATTTAAGATGAAGAGACCCGTGTATTTAACTTATTTTTGAAAGTAGATATTTGAATTTCGGTACAGAGGTAGAACTTCATGAGCTGAATTTCTTAGGGCACACAATTCACCTGTTAGGTGTAAACCCAGCCTACTGTAATTTCGCAAAAATGGCAAAATCTAAGATATTTTGCAATGCGTTAGATATCGAAAAAAGGTACTAGAAAAAGTTACCCAGAATCCAATTTTAACCTCGTATAATCAGTTTTCAATACAAAATTCACATTTTAATTTTTAGTAATTTTTTATCAGTAAATATTCTATTTTTTATAAATAAAAGATTGAAGTGGAATTTTGTTTTAAACTGACGTTTTGTACAAATTCCTATTCAAAACACAGAAAAATTCGTACTTTGTAGCTCAGTCGTCGTACAATATAAAAAGTTACATTTCAGCTTTACTCTAGCGTGTTTATATAAAAAGAAGCTCCGTTGAAACAAATCAGTCCCATTACATCATGTCCCACATTGATACCCTCAATAGTTGGCAGCCTTATTTATTGGGTATACAGTAGAATATGGTATTGTAAACCTAACACTGCAGAAATACTGTGTTACAACATGTATCACCTGAAAAACGTCGTGAAATCAAAAGTGCTACAGTATAAAATAGCAAGGTAGACTAGAACAAAGTTAAATGAGGTTAGATTAGATTACGCAATTAGTAATTTTTGTTGCACAGTATTTTTATAACAGGACATTTTCACTGCTTTCACCCATACTTTTTTCACTTAAACCAATTTTTTGCTTGTTAGTATAAGCAGAATATTTAAATATAGCTTTGATAAATACATTTTCAAGTTAATGACAAAGTAGGCAACAGGCTTTGGGAAATGGAATTGGAAAAAACAAATTTTAATTGAATACGAACTTTTATTACAGCATATAACAGCATTAAAAAAATATGTAAAGGGCTTTACCCAGAACTTTCCTCATGGACATTGTGACACTAAATCATTTTAAAATCAAGTTAAGTTAGAGGTAAAAATATCTTCACGTTTCTAATAAATTAAATACATTTTTAAATAAAAAAACATTACCAGTGGTGGAATTTGAAGGGCAGGCGGATGCGTATGCAGTCCCAACGTTTTGTGGGATATTGCAAGGAGAATGGGCTATTTCTACCTGCGCTACAGAGCACTACGTGACTACGTGCATCCCGGCTGCCTTAAATAGAACCTCTTTTTGTTGACACCTCTACACTGTAAAGCAGAAAGAGCACTAACGCTGTATCTGTCAGATTCTCGTCAAGAGTAAAGTCTGAACTATGTGCAAATTGTTACTTTCCTGTATCTCAATTAAACCAAAAGTAAAAATATTACCGGTGATGTGACTTGAATTCAGCGCTTGCAAACGAGCCAGCCCCTTCGATTTCTTTGTTTAGCGGTAGTTTACGCTTTTGCTTCCAGAGCTGCCGCGACCGTTTGAATTCCTGCATTGCAGCTGTATTTAACGTTCCGTATTAATTCGTTGCTTCTTTTTGTATTGTACAGCATTTATTCTGTATCGATTGGTTCCCATTTTTCGCCTGCGATATGTACAAATTATTACTTGTATCTATTGCTAAGTTAAATCAAAAATAAACAAAATTTTATTTATTTAATGTGCTCAGCTTGTATATATTTGTCTGAAATTTTCTCGGTTTCATGCCAGGTGTCTTTCTCCAACAAATAGTTTTTGAGTTATACCGCCAACAGACAGACAGACGACATTGAGAAAACCTGTTTTTCATCATCTAAAGACCCTAAAACGTGGAAATCTGGAGAAATGTCGGAACCTTACCTGATAAACCTCAAATTTGACATAAACTTACAGTGCCACCAACATGTTATTCGTGAGATGTATAACAGTGCACGTGTAGCCAACATTAAATAGTTAAAATAAATGGCTTCAAAATAATGACCATTCAAAAACGTTCGATCATTTCTGAAGATACTGTACTTGTATAACTTTATTAGAAAAAGAAACGCTCATTGATTTATTTTCTGACAATTCCTAAAAGCTATTTTTAAAAATCACTCTGAAATTGACTTTTGGTTCATTGTAAGAAATGAATATCCTGTTTTGTCAGAAAAAGCCATTAAAGTTTTTTTCTCCAACCACACAAATAAGACGCCATATTGTCAAATAATTTTGTATAAAAAGTAAGTAATTTCGGGATGTTCACCAATTACCTTGGCAACTGTACCCTTTTCGATTCATATTTGCACTAGTACAAAAATGGACGCAAAATAGGGTTTTACATGCTACATTTTAAATAAAAAACAAACGTTTCGTCAATATTCGGCAATCGCCGTCGTTGTTGTTTATTTTTTTCGTATAGTGATTGTTTATTTGCGCCATGAATGTTCTACAGTGTGTCCTACAATGTCTGATTCTAAATAATAAGTCACATTACTGAATTTATTAGTTGAAGAAAAATGTATTTCCCATATTGAATAATAGCAAAGAGCATATAATGAGAAGAGACTCACCGCTGAGCAGTATTAGCGTATATCTTAAAAACTCTCGCCCGCTAGGCTCCCAGGTCTTAGCCCTCTGACGGTAGGGATCCCAGTTAAACATAGCTCAGAGAATTCGATGATCTCAGAGCAGAACCATGATTCTACAATCCGTTCCTTCAAACTGACGTGCGGTGTTGCCAAGGTTAACACACCCTTCGAAAGATAATAACTTGGGTTACAAAACCCAGGTAGACATTTCCCATTGTCTCTTAGCCATTACATTGAAAATAAGCCAATTTTATAAATAAGTACATAATTCCTGATACGTTTGCATCGCTTTGAAATATAGCAATTATTTGTTTTTATCGTGGTTTTATTTTATTTCGTTGGTATATTTCTTTGTAATTGCAATCGCAAAATAAAATAAATAACTCTCTTATTATCACCAATAAGTTGTTAGGCAGCTATTAAAAGCCAACTGACAACAAACGAAAAACGATGTAGATTCCCTTTTATCGGCTCACACTTTGTTTTGTTTATTATTATAATATTATAATATCATTCGTACTGAAAAATCTGATTCCTGCGACTTGTGAATTTATACGGCTTCCTATATCTTTGTAAAGGGTTTCTGTAAGCTAACTAACGTTAGCTGCAAATGTTTTGAATGAACATCTGGAATTTCTGGAACCTGGCCTTGGACGGATCCTTGCTGAGGTCAACCGCCCCTCGCATAGAACGGGTCATTGTAAAGCCTCATTAGTTTGACGTGACCAAAACATAAGTTTACCTGTGCCATAATCCCTAGCTAGACCGTTCTAAATGTAGTAGTACGAAAGGGTAGAAACACAATTATGAACTTCCAATATATTCGACGTAACTGTAATACAATCAGACGTCAGTTCTATACTAAAGCTAAATATTGAATGCCCACATAAATTAAATAACATTTGCCAGTTCAGCTATCGGCTATAAAATACCACGATTCTTAGAACAACCTCGAATAAGGTGCTCAAGTTCTAGGTCCTCTGCCGCTGACCCCTGTTACGTCAGCACCTTTTGCTGCCTCGTCAGTTATGATGCTGAATCAAGGCCAATGTAATTAAAACATGACACATAGTTTATGCTATTGCTAATATGTACGCAGATCCCCAAAATAACAAATACTCTTAATGGAAGTGTATCGCACTCATATGGGTCATCGCTAATGTGTTTACCCACGAGCTTACAAATACTATGTAAAGCGCTGCTTCGCTTAAGTTTATAGTCTATTTACTAAATTAATAGTTTTCCATAGTTTTTCTTCTCTAAAAAATAACCCCACGTAACTAAATCAAATATTTTGGGGGGTTTACCTACATGAAATCTGATTACACATTGCTAGGTTGCAAACTCTGCATAAAAAACTTAAAAATTATGCTAACATACTACTTTTCGGTAAATAATAAAAACTAATGAAGTAATTAACATTTTACTTCTTTTTTCCAGTTATAAATCTTTAGTTTACATAAAAAATTTGAATTTTAATATTACGTCTTGGTAAAATTTCTAAAAATTTAAAAAAATTTTAAAAATAATTTTTAGCTAAAGTTGAAAAAAAATAGGAGCTTTCTGGCCTTGAGACTGTTCAGTTAGCTAAAAATAACACACTAAAAAAATCTCATTGAAATCTTACTTAATTTTGGAAAAATTGCACTTTTCGGATTTTGACAAATTCGAATATCTTGATTGTAAAATTCCTTTGATTTTGCCGATCCGCAATACCTTCTTAGAACACGACAACAATGTGGCAACATGGGCAATTTATCTTTGTGCTGGAGTGACAAGATGGTTGTGCCAGCTGGTTCAGGTAGAAAAACTGAAAGGACTTTTGCTTTCTGCAAATTAATTCAGGAAACGTGGATATGCAACCCATTTAACAACCTATACTGCTATGGTTTTAAGCCCTACCAATCAACTCTGTTAGCATTGACAAATTAATGGACATTTCATGAAAACTCAGAGTGAGATATTTTATATAACTGCAAAGTTAAACTTGAATTTGCCAGATTGAATACAGTGTTGTAATGAGATGCCAGTAATTGCAGAATAATTATTTAATGAATGTAGTAAGCAAAGCTCAATTCGCATAGGGATCCAAATTGGATGTAAGTTCAGTTAATTGATTGGGTTTGTGCTAAATGTAAAGGCCAAGCCGAATGAAATTTAATAATTACAAGATGGATCGCAAACACAAGGGAATGAAGCGTAGAATTCAGACACAGTTTAATAGTGAAATCCAGTCAGGGTTTTATAAGAAAGGTAATTGAAAGATAGATAAGCTTATGAACATGCAACGAGCAGATAAGAATGAAGGCATTAAAGCATTTGAAGGAAACCGGAAGAATCAAAAGGCAAGAGTTATAGAAAGTGCAGAAAAGGAGACAGCATATGAACTTAAAAATGTGTGAAAAATAAAACAGTGAATTCAAAGGAAGGCAGTGCAGGAAATGCGCGAATTAAATACTCTAATCAGTGAAGTGACATGTGAATATTTAAACGCAAATTAAAGAGACGTGCAGTGACAAATAGACACGCAAAATTAATATAAATGTAAACAATTATTTTAGATATAGTATTAGTGTACAAAATCATAGTTTTAAGTAGAATTATTGTTAAAAGTCAGTATTTTGACCCATGTTAATATCCGAAATAAATTTGAAGTAACTAGCTTTTGTTTATAACAAATTAATGGAGGTAGACAGATGAATAAATTATTGTAATGACGGCCAGTTTTTGTGTCTCCAAATAAACTAAGTTTTTACCTAGAAACCAACCGAATTTATTAATAAAAAGTACATCATTGTGTTGGGAATTTACCCGGATACAACTGGAAATGTGGATTTCAATTTCCCTCATATAAAAATTATTTCCACCATTGACGTCTCCGAGAGCTTTGCCATACCCAGTCCAGCCTACAATCTTGAGCTACAGGCAGAAAGAGGTTCCTGAGCCCGGGGTTTCAACTGTTGCACGTCCGTCCAGCGTATAGGAGTACGGCACGTCAACCCCAGCATCCCAGGAGAAGATCCGGCCACTTGACGGCACCCGAGGAACTTGCTGCAGAAGAAATCGCAGGTTAGTTTTACAAGGAAATATTGGCGCTAGAAGCCTGAAACTTACTATAAAGCAAGAGTACGACCTGAGGAAGCCGATCCCAGGCATATTAAACATCTAATAACAGCCGGAGATCCGGAAATTGCAATAATTAGAGTTGAGGTTATGTTTTTCCAAAACCGACGCTGTAAAGACGAATGAAATAGCGTGCCCGCAAGATCTGAAACAGAAGACAAATTAATGCCGGGAAAACAGCCTAATTCAAATATTTACCGATAGAACTTTGATCGATTTCACAATATTTATCAGTCAATAGACGCAATCTTGCAAACGGCGTCCATCTTGGTTAACACTTGACCTAATTTCAGATTTTCGATTGTGCGCGTTTAAGCTAAAAGCGGAGAACAGATCCGTATTTAACGATTTTGATAAATTATGCATTCAGGGTGGACCCAACCGAGAAGAGCAATTGCTTTACCGATTTGAGCTAGCGTTTTTATTGAATTAGTTGCAGATAAATAAGATATTATAAAGGGCATACAACTATTTATTCTATCTATCAATTTACAAATAACTTTTAACCAACCTGAGATTTGATAACACGAATACAAAAATATATTGGCGTGGTACCCTTATTTATAAAAATTAAATTAATAACATATTACAAGCACCCAATACGTTGAAACTTATATGGCTGAGCCTCGTCTCATTATATGCTCTTTGATAATAGTTCAAAACAAAAAACTTAAGCATAATCGTAAAACATTTATTGACAAATATTAATAAAACTAAAGTGAAAGCTAAAAAAAATTAATACAAATGTCAATTGAAAAAACTCGTTAGTACAAAAAATGCATGATTTCGGGACAAGTAAGACAGATCGCCGGATTCCGGTGCGCGTCGTCCGGCGAGTCGTACCCGTCTCGAAAACGCATATACTATTTTTAATAACAACCCAATTTTATTATTTTATACACTATATTAACTACACAGGGCAATTTATTCCGGTTTTTAGAAGGGGTTCACAAGGAAAAAAGGTTGGGAATCGCAGCCTCAGTACATATACAAATAATTATCTAAGTTCATATTGTAAATATCAAAACTTTAGTGGTAGATTTTTAACTGTTTTAAGTATTCATAAAAATTCTTTCTACATTTCAGGCAATATCTGCAATGTGCGAAATATTCCGAAATAGTCAAGTGCAAGAAACATGTAAGCAGCAATTTCCAGAACTGTTTTCTATATTGTACATTACTCTGGCATCGTACATTGGCACAGCAGCACCAGCAATAAATACAAGAAATACTAATAAAAAGGAAAAATACAGTTTGATTCCAAACAGAGAGGCATATCGTTTAAACCCAACCAATATATGCTTGGACGCATTCAAGCTTTTCTTGCTCTGCGGAGGATATGGTTCAATAGCAGAATCTTTACTAATTACCTCCCACCTGGACAAACTTGATCAGTTCTTGGATTTGGTGCCTCCGCTGACAGAGAGCGTGTGTTCCAATACACCCCAATCGTTGGCCTGGCTGGTTGCGTGCGTGGCTCCATATTCTAAATCGGAACTTGAACCTCAAAGAGTGGCAGTCGCAGCTTTCTTAGCTTCATCTATAAAATATCGGCCCAGTAATCAGAATGTTTTAACTGAAAATATTTTGGAGATGTTACTTACAACACAGACCGATAGCAGCTGCTTAGTACGACAAGTTGGTTTGCAAGGTTTAGGATATGCTGTGGAGTACTTATCGTGGGACTTGGTGTCCCGGCACTGTGATAGTATACTTAACACTTTTATGCAAGGACTGGATTACAATAACATCAAGTAAGTTTTAGGAAGGTTTAGTAAGTAGTAAATGGTATGAAAAAAGATAAAACTGAAAATGGTAGATTATATTATTTTATAAGGAGCTAATGAGTGACTTTTTGCAAAAGTGCTTTAGCTCCGAATAAAATAATAATTATTGGAATTAGTACTGCTGTAACCAAGGGGTTGATAGCAACCCACTGGCCACCATTTGTGATATAGGGATTGTTTCGAACCCGCTGACCACTATTTGTACGTAGTGGTGTTACATTAATAATTGCCGATGGTAAATCGGAACATGCACTCGCACTAGCTCAGACTTACCTTCAAAATTAAACAGTCGAAATTATAGGGGCGCCAAATGGTTTCAGGCCTGTTTTCCCTAGTCCATTCGAGCGAACAAACCAATAAATTTGCTCAAGGTAACAAACAATACAACAGAAACAATGAAAACCCACAGTTCGATAAATCGTATGATGTTTCAAATAGATCATGGATTAATAACAGGGGGAATAAAAATCGATTTGTAATTACTGACATTAACGGACAATAACAATACTAGCACAAAATAAATATATCACAATCTTAATTAATCAAAAACTGAACAGGGTGCATTCGAAAACGCAGCCTTTGCTGAGGGCGTGTAAAGCTAATTTCTTTACTTTAAACTGTAAGTTGGCCAAAACATGTAATTTAATAACAACCTGAATACTGAGCGAACGACCCAGCTGTACTGCGTTTCACCTTTAATGTATTAAACTAGCATCTCGCGTGTACTCACACAAGCAGATATCTGTATGTCGTAGTGGTATACCAAATAATCTGCTGGGGTAATTTTTCCTCCAGTGAACTTAATTGCTATGCGATAGTTATGGAACATGGTATGTGAGTTCACTCCTCACTCAGCTAATATATTAGCATGCGGAGCTATGTTAATTATTACTGACCTGACTCATCTGGAAACTGACTTTCATTTAACACACCTGAATTACAATTAACTATAACAGCGGTGAAGCCGCTTTAAGGTTTAAGCCATATATGAACTACTAAATTAAAATAATAAACGGGGCAAGGTTGTTAGGAATTCTATAGTATGTCGATCATCGTAACAAAATTTCCGTTAAGTTCAAACCAAATCCAGCACAAAGGTGAAGGTGATGTAGCTCCCAGCGGTTACTGGCAACACAGCAGCCTCATTTGGGGCTGCATGAAAGGTACCGGGACCAACGGACACAACCACCTACTAGAATGCACGTCGCTCGGCGATGCTGTAAGCCTCTGCTCTATTTGGGGCAGTTTTAGTCCGTAACTTGAAGGTTTAAGTATATATACACCAAATTAGCAATTTGAATAAACAAGGATGAGGCGGCTTACCAGAAAATTTCTGCCTCATACAACAAATTATTTTCCCATGGTTGTGGGTGGAAAATGTGACCAAATCGCTTATGCTACAAATGCCTAATCCAGCGGTTAATTTCTACAATACCTTAATTCATTCCAGCCATGTTCACAGTGTTTGATGATTCAAGAATCCATTCTCGCCAAACGAGCAGCTATCAGCACCTCACTGACATTTTTGGGAATGCGGAAAGCGGAAGTGACCCAAACTGTATCGCCATCTAGCGACAATTAATGCCCCTCGGCGGAAAGAATTGCAGATTACATAGGAAACTGTATTTAAGCAGAACACTGTAGGCCCTTACATTCGAAATGCTAGTAGTGTTGCCTACACACTGGGTGCTTTTAGCCCGTAAAATTACTAAATAAATTACGAAATGACAATAAATTGGTCTCAGTGGTTGTAAGGAACCTGCTGACCACTATTTGTAACGTAGGGGTTAAGATATGGTGGTTTTTAATTAAAACACCCACAAATTTAAAAAGATATATATTTAAATAAGCCAAAACTGTGGTACAATTACAAATTTAAGAACCCCAGTTGCTTAGGATTATGATTGTTGGCGGCTTCATAAAATGAGTGAACAGAATATACTTAATTCGGGAAGGTACGCTTAGAGCCAACCTGCATTTAGTTTGTTAATAAAATAGCATAAATGTCTGACCTTCGTCCAGAGCCGGCGTTCGCTTCAGAAGTGGTTTAATTTCATTCTACGCGGACGCCCGAAATTATTAATGAATCCGAAAGGAGTTAGGCTGGTTTTTGGATGCCCTTGGCTTCCTTGGTATTCCTTTACTTCGGAATGGGCTGGCACTTGGGCACATCTTTCACAGAGAACTTTCACTTTTTGACTTAGGTGGTTTTATTATGGTACACGGAATTGCGCCGGTGTTTCGGTAATTCATACACGGGACGCAGGAAGACTGCCTGTCTAGTTCGCACTCCCCATTTTGCAAGATTGCCAAAATGGACTCATTCTTGGCGGGCTCATGGACTTGCTAACTTTGCACTTCTCACGCTATGTTTTGCACGTGAGTAGCAGTTCGACAATAATTTTGCTTTCTTTATTTCTTTGAACACGTTTTGATTAACTGGCACCGGATGTAATACAATCGTTTCTTCAATGTTACAATGGAGCCTTTTGCGTTCTTAATAAATGAACTCTGTAAGGTTGGCTTCCACGTATTTTCCTTCCTGACAATTTAGGTAAATTAAAATCTATTAGATTTCTTATAAACGCAATTAATTGCGGGTTGTTACACTGCTCACCCAAAATAATTGTGCGGGTGAAATACACAAAAAAGAGACAATAAGAATATCTGTTCTATAGAGATAAAGTGTATGCCGTACTCTTAGTTAATACAATATAATACTTACCTATTTTATTAAAACTTTGATCAAGGAACATATAAATCAGGAACTGTTTTTACCAGAATTTAATAGAAACCATCATCATGCATTTTTGAAAGTCATCTGCATCAAACAGCAGTTTGTTTTATTTTGTCTTATCATTTGAAATATACGAGGGCGTTATGATAAATATCTGTTTTAAGGAAGACATCGCAATTGTTTTGCATTTAGTAAATTTAAGTTTCTACATAATCTCCTTATAGCTCTATACACTTAATCCAGCGATGTTCCAACTGTTTTAAGCCATCCAAATAATAGGATTTGTTGAACACTGCCAAATAGGCCTCTGTTTCGGCAATGACCTCTTCATTTGATGTGAACCGCTTTCCGCCAAGTCATTTTTTCATGTTAGGAAAAAGAAAGAAATCGCAGGGGGCCAAATCTGGAGAATATGGTGAATGGGGCAACAATTCGTACCGTAACTGGACTAGTTTTGCTGTTGCAATTGCTGATGAGTGTGCTGAGGCGAGAATTTTTTTCTTTGCTGGGTGGGGCCTTCTTCTCTTTAGTTTTTTTCGTGAAGGATGTTTTGCACATGTTCATTTGAGATGGTTACCATATTAGCAATCCTAATCTTCACCCGGCGGTCTGCTAACACGATATCATGAACTTTATTGATCATATCGTCCGTAGTCACCTAAATGGGACGACCTGGCCGCTCCTCATCAAAGAGAGATGTTCGGCCACGCTTGAATTCACTGAACCAGTATCTGATGGTAGTCATCAAGCGTGCATGGTCCTTATAAACTGCATGCAACTTCTCTTTCATTTCTGCACACGTTTTCCCATAAAAAAAAAGAAAACGAATCACTGACTGGTATTGTTCTTTTTCCATGATTGCACAAATACTTAAACTTGCTGCTCACTTTCAACAGTGAAAGTAATAGGTGATTCAGTGGAAATAACTAAGAAAACCAAACAACACCACTCGATGAATCTATCCGAAATTTTGACAGACGTCGACTAGAGAATAGTACTCACAGTCGGTAATGCATATTTTAACACAAAGCGCCATCTGTTGCCAAACACGGGTATTTATTATACCGACCTCGTACATTATAATAAAAACAACAAACAATATTATTCTTGCTGTTATTAGTTTTTAATGGTACTAGGCTGATATTGAGTATATAACGGACGAGGATACATTTTGTGGCCGAGGCCGATTACACCGAGACTAATGAATTATCTGAGTCAGTTATATGTAATATTTCATTCAAAGTTGGTTCTTCACGTCTTCTCTAATCAATATTGCGCTTCCATCTTCCATTGATCCATTCATTGCTGAATTGCTACTATTTAAATGATCTGAGAAATATTCTATCCTTTGTCCTATTCTTTGCTACACAATATTTTCTTTTCCTTATCTTTCACAGTGGTGGTTCTAGCTTTATATCCCTTTTTCATCTTGTTGGTAACTTGGTAGCACTCTCTAACTTATACCTATGATTATACCATTCCTACGTGAACTTTGCCGTATTCGTTGCTTGAGAATTGGCTTCCTAGCAACAGCATTTTGAGACGAACTAGGGTTATCAACCCTATGCCCAAGCTTTCTCTATATCAGCGCATGGGACCAACATGAAGCTGCAATACAATCGTCACATCCTGGCAGAATTAATCTGGCTACATGCCGTGTCCAGTTCTGTTAAGTTTTGTTGTATGTTCAATTACGTCATACTCCAGTTTGCCTTTGTAGTTCTTTGTTGCATATCTTGTCACTGAGAGTCACTTCAAGCATCGACCTCTCTATACGCCTTGGAGCTACTTTTAGTTTTGTGGTTTTTTGGATCAGGGTTAGAAGTTCTACCCTACGTCAGGACTGTGATTACACATTGATTAAAGACCTTTCGCTTCATTGTAATAGAGATATCACTTTTGAACACTACACTTGAGCTGAATGCTGCCAATTCAAGAGTTAATCTTCTATGTAGTTCACATATGTGCCTACTCTTTCTAACTTCATTGCCTAAATAGATATATTTTTCCACTAATTCTACTTCAATATCGCCAATGTCCAAACTTGCTCCAGGTATCAAATTCGTCGTGTATTTAGTTTTGGACAGCTTCATTCTTAGTCCCACCCCTTCACAAACAAGTGCATGGTCTGTCAACATTGTCCTTATTTCGCCTAGATCTTCGGCCTTTAGTACACTGTCATCTATGGTTTAGTTTTTCGCCATCTTTTGTTATTCCCTTATTATTCCATTGGAGCTTTTTGAATGCATTGTTATGGTATCAAACTGACTTATCGACACTCACGATGTGTGAGTACCAAATAACTAGACAAGTCCGGGAAATGTGCATGCTCACCCTGGAAATCGTAAGAAACAGGCTAAAGGCCACGGCTCAGATACGCCCAGGGAGGGGGCGGGGTTCTAAAACGAGACACCGCAGGGCAAGCGTGTTGAGGTATATATAGGGTGTTATTAAATAAATGGGCGCCACAAAGTCCAAGTCCAAGAGACCCATGTTCAACCGGACCTTGAGGGTCAAACGGGGCGAAAGATACTCAAATGCTGCTACTGAAAGCCACAGCGCAGCGACAAGCACAACGACTTATCTGCAATGCTCATCCGCCACGTCCGGGCCTTACCTCACGTTGATCGTAACATAGTGACTCAGTCACCCTGTAAGCAAACATGCACAAGACACAAGGGAAAAATCATAAGACGGTACAGTTAATACATCTATTGGGCCACTTCACATGACCAAACAATCCACTTACAGTAGTACCGATGCAGTCGGCACGTATAACAATTTGTACTAACGTCTTAACGGGAAACACCCAGCTGGTAAGCGCTCTACTTAAAAACTACGACGCACAGCTGAGCCGAACAACAAATCCAAATCGGTTCTAGTTAAAAAAAGTTGAGTTTGAGTCATCAGAGCATACTGACTTGCAGCACTGAATTATAGCACACAATCGCTAAATTTTTTACTAGAGTGTACTATGTATTAATAAGGCGTCAGGCGCCGACTGAAAGGGTTAATTGACAAGAACAAGCACTGAATTGTGGAACACATGTTAAATTTGTACCAGAGTGTACTATACATTAATTAGGCGTCAGGCACCGACTTAAAGGGTTGATTGACAAGAAGAAGCACTAAATTCCAAAACACGTGGGCGAAACAGTTTATTTACACAGGTTTATCTTGATAGCTAGCTTGACC